>PVJD01006246.1:0-30000 GCA_004026545.1 Mormoops blainvillei
TATTTAACTGTGACTATGATATCTAGCTTCCAGTGGGGGAGAGAGGAAGGCAACTATCCTCTTAAAGCCATAGAACATCACATCAGCTGCATTGGTTAAAGTACAAAATAGGGCCAGCCCAGATTTAAGCAGAAGGGACCACAGATGTCACTTTTGGGAGTGAGGAACAGACTGACCTACAAGAATGGAAGTAATAAATGATGGCCATCTTAAAGAGTATCTACCACAACAAGGTTTTCAAAAACACAAAAACATACTTAACAAGACAATTATGAAACCTGGAAACCTGCCACTATCACTATCTCAAACATCTTTAAAATAGGGTTAATAGTTCCTGCTCTTCCTCCTTCTCTGGGTGTAGTAGGCATGGAAGATCGCTGCTAAGATTTTCTTTAAAAAGCAAACATTTCTAGGAGGAGTACAGTTAGCCAGCAGCTGCTGGTTGCTGCTTTGTGGGGATCTGTGCTAGCATTTGTATCAGGCCCACACCCTCCCTGCCCCGAGCTGCATTAGCTAGTGACTGAGTATGACATAGGAACTAGAGCCTATGATTGCCACAGGATAACTCTAATGAACACTGTGATTGGGGTCTCCCTACCTGCCC
The DNA here is from genome assembly GCA_004026545.1 of Mormoops blainvillei. Lineage (NCBI taxonomy): Eukaryota > Metazoa > Chordata > Mammalia > Chiroptera > Mormoopidae > Mormoops > Mormoops blainvillei. The sequence continues at coordinate 605 of PVJD01006246.1, forward strand.
ACAGAGATGAACTCAAAGCTAAACTGTGGTCTGAGGCTCTGCCTAACCAAGTCTCTTTCCTCCTTTTGTCCTTTCATGGATGTCAGACCTGCATTGTAATTAGTGTCTTTTTTTAGTACTTAAATTCCAAAAAGGATAAGTCCTCTTTGTTTAAGGATAAGACATAAAAGTATAATAAGATTAATTCATAATATAACCATTCATCAAAACCAATAACTTCACAAATACTAACTTGATCTCCCCTTTTATTCTCAGCATTCATCCAGGTAGATCAGGAACCTCTTCTTAACTCTATGATAAAACCTTAATATCTCAACTGGCTTTTAAATAAAACTACACTTTCAAATAAAAAAAAAATACAGCCCTTGTATTGATATGTATTTTGTTTTGGAGAAAATAAAAAGAAATATCCCAGGCAATACAACACAATCAAACATTACAGTAGAAAAAGCATTACTCTATAGCCAGGTGTCACTCAATTCAATCAAAGTGGCTGGTCAGCACTTAGTCAAATGTCATATTTTCATTAAGATCTTATTAAACAGCTTGTCTTGCCATTGATTTTAGATAGCATTTGTTATTATATTGAATTACCAAAACACTTTTAGCATAGAAAGCACACTTAATCATCAATCTAATCCACAAATTTTTCTAAGTATATATTCTACTTATTAAAACTAATAATTCAAGACATCAATTTCTTTTAAATGTTCAAGTTATTTTAAAATGAAAAAAATTGACAAATCATAACAATCACTTAGTTGTATCTGCATTTAACTAAGAATCAAAATATTGATACCAAGGACATAATTTATTTTGGGACATGTTATTCTTATCTTTAGACCTCATAATAATAAAAAAATATGCAAAGAAAGCTCACATTGCAGCTATTTGAGTTATAGGGTTTTTTATTAAAGTGATTCTTGGTGAATCATGGATCTGGAATGACACTTCTAAGACAATTCAATCCCATACCAATATTCTCCAACCAGACTTTTTTTTTTATTAAGTCCAGGTTTATTTGCTAGACCAATAGTATGTTTTCAGTCTTTTCTTTTACAGAATATTCATCTTTTTTAAACATGATGTCCTTTCCTGAAATAATATGCCCTTTAGTATTGATTTAGTATTACTTTGTTAAGTAAAAGTTTACTTAGTTTAGTAAGTTTAGATAATAGTAAAAAAGCTTGAAACTTCTCTTCAAAAAACCCTGGTTAATGTGAATGGTGAAAAGTATTAGAGACCAAAATTTTAAGTAATCTGAATTTCATTCAGAGTCCAAGCAATTTCTAAAGGTAGGAGGGCCTTCTTCCACATATCACTCCTTTACCTCTCTCCTGTACTCCCCCTCATCTTTAGCTGTAACCTCGGGTTATATCCTGTGTCCTCAGAGAAGAGGTTGAACATGTCCTTTGGCATCCATGCCACTCCACGTTTCTGATAGTCTCAATATTTCCATTATCTTTCCCTGTCTTAATGTTAAATGTTAGTGATCCTTGGGGCTCCATTTTCAGACCATTAGTCTCCTCACTCTAATAAGCTACATATTTATGAAAGCACCTTATGAATATAAAACTATACAAGGAAAGATTTGATAATTTTTTGTTAAAAAATCCATACAACATATACTCGATATACTCTAATGACCATATCTCAAAGAAAGAATTTTCTAGGATCTCAGGGGCAATATATTTTCTATCATACATCCAATTCTTCACTTCCACACGAAGAAAACAATTCTTTGTCCTAACTGGTGTGGCTCGGCTGGTCAGGGCACATGCTTAGGTTGTGGGTTCAGTCATGGCCAGGGTGCGTGCCAGGGGCCACCGATCAACGTTTCTCACACATTGGTGATCTTCTCCCTCTCCCTCTCCCTCTCCCTTCCTTTCCCTCTCTCTAAAAATCAATAAGCATGTGCTCAGGTGAGGATTTTTTTTAAGCTTTAAAGAGTCATAACATTCACAATTCATTATAGAATTCACTATGTTGAGTTTCTGTGCAAACAAAATTTGGAATAATTTTATAGTGATTAGACATATGGATTTTGAAAACAAAAGTCCGGAGAATAAGGGGGTTTTTTAGTTATCAGATGTGGTAGATATCTTAAATTGTATTCTCTTACCTACTTCATTTGTTTGTAAAACAGAGAAATCATCTAATTTCTAGGCGTCCTGTAATAATTTAAATGAAATGACATATTAAAACATCACAATTGGGTTTAGAAGATGGCAGTCAAGTAGGTGGAAGCCGAATCCACTTGCTCTTGCCCCCAACTCAGACACTTGGTTGATCTTCTGAAAAATAAACTGAACATTCAATGGAATCTTAGCTGATATGAAGCTTGGAAGCCAATGAGTACAGAAGATACTTCGCAATGGACAGTAAGGAGATTTTATAGGTGGAAAGGGAAATACACCATGAGTAGCACCTGTAGCTACAGAAAGCCTGGCCAGGAACTGCAGCTTTGCGACTCCCTCCACTCTCAGGGCAGGGAGCCCCAGGCCCCGGCAGGGAGCGACTTGGCTATGGAAAGTCAGGGAGATCCAGGCTACACACACACACACACACACACACACACACACAGTGAGCAGCACACCCATAGCTGCAGTGGCAAATGACAACTGGGAGAGCGCCAGAGAGAGAGACAGATTCTACCTGCACCTCCGTCAGGTAGAGCAGACTGGCCACAACGAGCCCAGGCTGGCCACAGCAACCCGTGACTGTGAGAGATTCTTGACTTTTGCGGGGAGGTGGTGTGTATAGAAAACCAGACAGTGACTCAGTGCTGCAGTGGGAGTGCCCGGAGAGACTTTTTATAAGGGTAGCTGAAGTGTGCTGAGCAGGGACCCTTCAGCTGCCGTGCTAGCAAAGGGAGAGGACTGAGGGTGTGGTTTGCTTCCATTCAGGGCAGCTGGGCAGAGAGACCACAAAGTTGCAAAGCAAGGGGATTTCTTGGCCCCGGCATGGTACAGACTGGATAGTGTGGGACTCTCTGCTGTGAGGACAGAAGACTGGGAACTAGAAGAGTGGGAGAGGAGCACCTGAGATTTTTTTAAAGCCAGACAAGAACCCTCTTCCCTAGCTGAGATAGAACCTCCAGGAAGGGAAGGTCACACCCAGCTCCCACTTCCTGCAGGACAGAAAACACCTCCAGTGGGGAAGATCTGCAAAACAGGCAGTTCAGGCTTAAGAACCCTTTTTAGGCTGTGCATCCTTAAGAGAAAGACAGCAAGAGGAATGCCTGAAGGACGCATTTCGAACTTCTCTCAGGGAGACAGAATACACTGGGTCTAAGGGCCCTATTTCACTGAAGCCAGCAAAGCAGGGCAAGCAGAAATCGATGCAGCAAGGGGTAATCAGGGCCCACCCAGCTTTGGCTCCCACAAGAGCTGCTGTTACACCAAGCAGAAGAGAGCTGACCCTCTTACACATATTGGCCCCTCCCTTGAAAGAGACAGTTACTGGTAATTCATCAGGAACTATACATTATTGAAAATAAGCGGGGATAGACAAAGACGGGTGGTGCAGTGGCAGGGGGAACACACCCACAATTTTCCCAGAAGACTGAGCAGTGCCTCCCAGAGGAGACACAGAGGTTCCACCCTCTCAATCCAACCGAAGCTCCCTCTAGAGGCAGGTGAAGGAGATACAAGCAGTGTTGCCAGAAGGGTGAAGACCCACCCAAGAACCTTGAGCTGATAAAAAAAACAGAGATCAGAAAGAAGTCATAAGGTGAACACCAAGAGCTGAGATGAATTTCGCCTCTCTCTTCCTCAGAACTTGTGTGTTTTTCTTTCTTTCTTCATTTCTTCCTTTTACATAAATTTTTAGTAATTCTACTCTTGCTACAATTGTATTCCAACTAACTCACTACTCTTGGTCTTTTATTTTTTTATTCTTTTTATTTAGATTTACATTATTTTTTATTGTATTGCTATTTCAAATCTCACATTGCACCTTCCCTGTGTCACTCCATTTTGCCTTCTTCCTGTCCTTCCTTATATTCGTTGTCAATTTTATTCTCCCCGGTGCTATGCGTTGCTCCTACTCCTCACTCTCACTACTTCTCTCCCTCCATCCCTCAAAATCATTCTTCCTTCCTTTAGGCAGCTCACATTCTTTCCCCCCTCTTAAAATATCCTTATTTCCTTTCCACTTTTATAAATCGTGGCTTGTTTGGTGTGGATATTATGTTTGTTGCTGTTCTTCTTTAATGGTACTCCTATTTATTCACTACTCTTTTTTTTTTTCCAAATCTCAGGTTACTCTCCCCTTGTCTTACTCCATTTTGCCTTCCTCCTGCCCTTGCTTGTTTGAGTTAGAATTTTTTTTTTTCCCTTTCTTAGCCTGGATTCTACTCCTTACTCTTAGTATTTTCCTCCCCCTCTCCACTCTAAACCACTTCTCTTTACTGTAAACATCTCATATTCTCCTTTCAGTTTTGCATAATATTCTTCTTCCCTTTCTACCTTTATTAACCTTTGCTCAGTTGCCATTATTATTGACCCTGTTGTGGTTTTTCTGCCATTTTATTCCCTTTGGCTCACTACCTTTTTAATTTTATTTCAGACCTCATAGTATGCTTTTCCCTTTTCTTACTCCATTTTGCCATTGCCATCCTATTTTACTTATGATTTAAATTTAATCTTCTTCCTTTCTTTGCCTTGTTTCTATTCCCTACTCATCATTTCCCCTCCCTCGTCCCACTCAAAATCATTTCTCTCTCTTCTAGTCATCTCATATTCCTTTTTTCCTATTTTGTAATATTCTTAATCTTCCTCCACTTTTTTAATCTTTGCTCAATTGCTGTTGGGAAGGAGATACAACAGAGGTAGAGGGGCATTTTTGCTGGCATGCGTTCAGTTTTCTGGGTAATATTGCTTTGTTAACCAACACCTGTACAACAGCAGACAAGACGTGGTGGGAGTTGTCACTCCCAGCCAGCCAGCCAGAGAGGGGAAACCACCAACGAAGGAACTGCCAATAATCAAAGTCCAAGCACAACAAGGGAGCCCACCTAAACTAAATAAAGGGCAACCCTAGAGCATCCACATCAGGAGAGCAAAAGGACTGCACCACTGAGTCCCACAGAACTTCTACCAAAGAAGCCCACCCCACAAAGGCAGTCGGGCAAAGCAAAGCAACCTGAGACACAGAAACAAACAAAAAGAGTCACTTAATACAGGGAGACAAAGAAAGAACCCCGATCGAAGGGAAAGAAGAAATCCCAAGAAAAAGAGCTAAATGAAATTGAAGTAAGCAATCTATCAGACATAGAATTCAAAATAATAGTTATAAGGATGCTCAAGGCGCTCAGTGAGAACTACAAGGAACTTAGTGGGAACTATAACAGCATGAAAAAAGGACATAGAAATTATGAATAAGAACCAGGAAGAAATTAAGGATACAATATCTGAAAAAGAAATACACTAGAGGATTTAAAAACAGACTAGATGAAACAGAGGACCTATTCAGCAACCTGGAAGATAAGGTAGAGAGAAATATCCATCAGATCAAAAACAAAAAAAAGACTAAAAAAATGAGGACAGTTTAAGGGAGCTTCAGACAAACATGAAAAGCAATAACATTCACATCATAGGTATATCAGAAGGAGAAGAAAAGGAACAAGGGATAAAAAACCTGTTTAAAAAAATACTGACAGAAAGCTTCTCTAACTTGGTGAAGGAAAAAAATCATGCAAGATCAAGAAGCACAGGGGATCCCAATCAAGATGCACCCAAAGAGTCCTACTCCAACACACATCATAATTAAAGTGGCAAATTTTAAAAACAAAGAGAGGATCTTAAAGGCAGCAGAGGGGAGAAACAGCTAGTTACAACAAGGAAGCTACAATAAGGCTATCATCTGATTTCTTAACAGAAACACTACAAGCCAGAAGGGACTAGCATGAAATATTCCAGGAAATGAACAGCAAGAACTTACAACCAAGACTATCCTGTCCAATAAGGTTCTTGTTTAAAATGGAAGGTGAAATCAAACTATAGAAGGCCACTATAAACAAAACAGTCTGGTACTGGCACAAGAACAGACACATAGATCAATGGAACAGAATGGAGAGCCTAGGAATAAACCCATGTCTTTATGGTCAATTAATATTTGACAAAAGCAGAGGCAGCATAAAATGCAGTAAAAATAGCCTCTTCAACAAATGATGTGGGGAGATCTGGGCAGCTACATGCAAGAAATGAAACTAGATCACCAGCTTACACCATACTCAAAAATAAACTCAAGATGGATAAAAGGCTTAAATATAAGTTGCAATACCATGAAAGTCCTAGAGGAGAACCTAGGCAGAAAAATTTCAGATATTCCATGCAGCAATATTTTTACTGACAACATCCCCTATGGCAAGGGATATAAAGGAAAGAAGAAACAAATGGGACTACATCAAATTAAAAAGCTTTAATTTGAGATTGGGGGGTAGAAGAATTGAGCAAAATGGAAAAAGGACTCAAGGACATGGGCAACAGTATGGTGATTGCTGGGGTGCAGGAGGTATAAGGGAACTAAATGGTAATGGGAAAAATACAATAAAGATTAAATTTAAGAAAAAAATTTTTTAAATTAAAAAGAAAATAAAATGTCTTATATAAAGGGCAAGAACTAGAATGGAAAAAGCTTTATACTGTTTTATAATCCCTAAGCAGGCCCATTTCCAGAAGTGACAAAGGTTCTTGGACTGGCCAAGTTACTAACACAGAAACAAATGGAAAAGAAGGGGAAAGCTGTTCGTGAAGACAGGTTATTACACATATCTGTGTGATGATCACTCATGTATTTTTTTAATACGTACTGCAGAGTCTCTAAGCTCTCTGCTTGTCTTTTTTGTCTTCCCTTAGTTCATCTATGTTTTGAAAAGTGAGTACAATAAATTGCCTGAAAAGAGTGATCTTTAGTGGTTGAGGTAGCCCCCTAAGGTATTCTGAATATTAGATTTATGGGCACTCAGGTCCCTTTTACATTACCCTTCTAAGGTTCTTCTATTTCAATTCTAGTTGTCCACATCCTGTTTCAAAAGACACCCTATGGAGCTGATCACATGCAGGAGAGTCTGTTTCTGTCTTATTTATTAGGAAAATTCTGTTTCAGAGTCTTGGCACCAGAGAGAAGACCCAGGGCACTATGACCACAATAAATGTGCTGATCTTCCTTGGCACTGAAGCTTCCTCATTCCTCTCACCAATTCATCATCCCTTCCATTTTATAAATCAGGAAAGCACTTTTTCAAATCTGAATGTTTCAAAGGAGTGGTGGTCAAGTCTCTCTTTTAGTACAATTTCATATTAATTTTGGAATGCTAATTTTTAGTGTAGTCTTATTTTATGTACCTGATCTTGCTATTCACAAACATTGCCTTTCCCTTTGTGTTATAATCTTGAAAATAATTTTATAACATTTTTACCAAGCCAACAAACTGTGTGATTAGAACAAAATCAAAAATTGACAGCCCAGCCTAAGAGTATATTCTGTTTGAGTCTCAGAATATTTAAAAATCCTTCGAGTATGTTGCCAGCCTTTGAAAATCAGCATTTTAGGTTAAACCTGGATTTCTTGGTTTTTATGAAGTACTAGAAATTGTACCTATACTGGATTAACATTTATACTCGAAAACAATAGGCTGAAACCCTTTTAGCATGGGCTTGTGTTTTACAGTTCAACACAGACTTCACCACTCCTGATGTCTTTCTCCCATCCCACTTCATGCATTTATTTACATTCTATTTCTGACCCTTTTTAATACATGTATTTGTGACTCCCTGACTATATTAACACACACAGAGTATATCTGATAACTAATATATAAAAATATTGTTCTCAAACTTTTTATATCTTATACTTTTCTCTCAACAAATATTACCTGCTTTAAATAAAAATCAGTACTGCTTAAAGAGGGTTTCCAAATTTTTAATTTGACTAGAAAACTTCCAAATGTAGCAGAGCTCCCACTTCAGGTCAAGCTGAGATTTAGACATATTAGGTATTCCCAGGGACCTTAAGCAATGGTCATGGAAGAAATTTGCCAGGACTCTCATTACATAAGAATCTAAAAGAAACCTGGGAAAAACTCATTCTAAGGTCAACCTGTGCCCAAAATCAGGATTGCAGAGGAAATGATCCTAAAGTATCATAGCTTAATCACAGTGATCTCGGAAGAGCCCCCACTCACTTTTGCCTGAATCCTAGGGAAATAGGATGATAGAATTAGAAATCACTAAGACCTAGTTGTTAAAAACTTCTGTAGGACAACAGGGCATATATAGTACCGTTCTGTTGACTCTCTTCCTGAGAACAGCCCCAGAAAATCATTACCCTATGTCCGTCAACTGAAATATTCTCAATGGGTAAAATAATAATTAGTTTAGTGTAAAATATGCAAACACAAGTCAGATGAGTATTTGGATAATCTTGAAAGTGAAGAAGAACCTTTCTAAATACCAAAGAATGAGATAACAAGGAATGTTCTAATGGCTATATAAACTTTTGAGGCTTCTGCATGGCAAAATATTTTAAATTAAAATGGAAATTTGTATGCAATATGGATGATGAAGTAAAGTATCCCTGATACAAAAGGTATTCTTATAAACTTTTATAAACCAATGGGAAATTTAATCAAAATTTGGACAAAATACATAAATAATTTATAAAGAACAGTCAAATGTCTGGAAATATGTGAGCAAATACTTTGTTATTAATTACCTAAGATAGATATACAAAATATAAATATGAAGTGCCTTTTACACTATCCATTAGCAAAGATAAAAATGGCAGTAGCCTTAAAACCACTGTATGTGAGAATTGCCATGTTCTTTCTGGAAGGTATTTTGATAAGAATGAAAAAATATTAATTTTTATATTCTTTAGTTCAGCAACTCCTAAAAAATCTACACTTAAAAAACAGATTTGAGCAAAGATATATATAAATCTTCATAGTAATGTTGTTACTGTTAACAGAGAAATGAAATGAAAAGGAATCTCTTGTAACAAAAAGGTCAAGAAAGTAATTTTATATCTATATAATAGATTACTATTCCAGCTCTTTTAAAAAAGCAATTGTTGTTTAAGGAAATTTATGAACAAAGAAGAAAGTGCAGAATATACCATATGACTTAGTAAAATACTAAGTCATATTTTATGCAGAACTTTTTTAAGGGGAAAGAAAAATTTTATGAGGAATATCCACCAATATGTGAATAATGATCATGTGGATTTGGGATGTTTTACAATTTTTGTCTTCAGTTATTTCTAAGTCTGCTCCAAATTTATGAAATACATTTGTAATTAGGATACTAGCAAATTTAACTTTAAATGTTGATCAAACAAGTTAACAGTTGAGGAAGTATATGACCTAGTTCCAGGCTTACGTCAAAAGTATCCATTCAAATTTGGGGGTAGGGCCAGAATACAGGCTCTAGCACCAGCATTGTCCACCGCATGCATGGCAGGCTTTGAAACATCCAGTAGAAGTCATGGAAGTCTCTGGAAAACATGAAATTTCCTGTGGAAATGGTAGCAGCACCCAGGACAGACAGGTGGCCTGACTGGAATGGTGGCAAGAGAGGAGGACAAGCAAAACAGTAGCGCTGTAGATTTGACTGTGAGCAAGTTGGATTAATGCCCTGGACACTTCCAGAAATGGTTAGGGCAGATTTTACAAAGAGCTGGGATCATACATTCACAGAGAGACACAGAGGCTCCCAAATTACGAGTCATTTCTGTAAATGTGACCCCATTTTTTGACCAGACTGTGGAAGCCTGAGGACATATGAATAGATTCATTTTCCATGGTTCTGACAGTAATACCTATATTCATGTATATTGCTCTTTTATCTTTATTTTACTGACCTATATAATACATTTTGCTAAGGATTACTTCTGCTGATCCTGGATAAAGTACATAATTTAACTATTATTTAATCATCTGGATAAATATTTTCTATAAACTAAGACCATTTTATGAGGCCAAATGATAAATTAATAGACTAAAAACCTTTGTTCTTTTTCAGGCTATAATATTGTATGTGTATTGGTGAATCACTATATTTTTTTATCCTCTATAACAGGGTAAACTAGACTTGTCTGAAGTTGTTAGGGCTTCTTTGCATAGAGTGCTAGTAAGAAAAGATTTTGAGGGTGCAATTTAACAGCATTCAAAAGATTAGTAATTCCGTAGTTCTCATAAACTCATGGATTTAATTCAAGTAATGCATTATTATTTCAACATATAAATATATTTTTTCAGTCTTAGGCTATATTTATACAAATGAAATACAAGTAAATCAATTATATTTGAAATTCCATTTCTAAACCCATGTCAATTTGCTGTTTTAAATCTGATGTGTCAATCACATGCTTTACTTTTTATTTCCCACAAAGGAAAGAAACACAAGCTAATTAAGCAAATATGGCAAATCTTAATCATTGATAAAACTGGGTCATGGGTAGAGGGTAGTTCACTACACTCTCCTTTCTGCCTTTGTGTATGTTTAAAGTTTTTATCATAAAAATAGTTTATTGAAAGTTTTAACTGCTGATTTGGTGTCACATATTTTTAACATCTTAATAGAGGGTCATCACATGCCAACATAACCATTTTATATCAGGGGAAGAATTTTACTTAAATTCCTCTATTTTCACTGTGTTCCATCTCTAACTCAGAGTTTTTCTGGATGAAGTGGAGGATATTGTTAATTCATGCCCCAATCAATTTTAATAACAAAGTATGTGATGAGAACCTCCTGTGAACTCTGCAATGTTCTCTTTCAAAGGGGCCAAATGCATCCATAGTCCCAGGAATGAAGTCCCTGACCTCATTAATAATACAATTATCACTCAACAGTGACATGCGTTTGAAAACTTTTCCTGGCATATGCTCTGGTTTTTCACAATCTCAAAAACATGACCTAAAGCACAGAGAAAAATCTCAAAGACTAGACCTCTTTAGTGTTTCCTAAATTATTATATTCTCTTGTCATGGGCAGGTATTGTATAGCAATTCAGTAGTTATCCTATCTAGGTGCAAATACCTCTCCCTTTTGGTACCCCTGTGATATGATCTTACCACCCTTTGAGGTCTCAGCATTATTATGCCCTGTTTGCTCAGAACAGCTGCAGTTTATACCTAGTTGTCCCAGTATAATTATTAATACACCTTATTTCAGACAACACAAGCCATTCCTTACATTCAATGTAATCAATGATTCACTTACTTCCATATGTACCAGGAGATTTTTTCTTTTGTACCTTTGAACATTTTTTCCTTTGAGTAGAATGTACCTCATGCCTATAATTGCCATCTTTAGCAAATAATATGAATTTAACTGGGAATGCTGTAACCCAGATAAACAACAAATAATTTTAACTGAAAATGTACCCAAAATTCAAATTTAACTAAGCAGCTGATATTTTATCTGCCAGTGCCATCACACCCAAATCTACATTGTCAAGGTCTCACTCAAATGCTTTTTCTACTCTGAAACCTTGACTGATGACTCCTTACCTTCTTCCAGGGTTTCCTCCCCAGGTATTTTCACTGAACTTCTCATAATACCCCAGTGTTCTAACCAGCATCACAGTTACACACATGCATCGCTCCTCTTCTCATTTTTACGTGACTAGAGGACAAGAATGGAGCTTTTCTTTTTTTCTCCCTCACATTACTAATTATATGTTTATTTACACTAGCAGTAAATATATATTTTAAATGTCTAGGAGTAAGCATTATAGTGATTTTAGTTGGATTTTACAAATTAGTAAATTGTTTAAATTTTCCCAGGATTGTCTGAAAATTCCTTAGTTGGCTTAATATGTTCTCACAAGAGAGTTAAATTATAAACCTACTCATTAATTTATCCATTTCAGAATTAAAAATTCAGCTACTATTAATATATTTCATTGCTTGTAACAACAGATGTACCACCTGGTTTGGGCTGTAGCTAGTGGCAGAGGTTGTGGGTGTGAGGGGTAGCGGGTTCAGGCAGTGCTCTGTATTTTCCGCTCAATTTTTCTGCGAACCTTAACCTGCTCTAAACAGTCTATTATTGTTTAATGAAATAGGTCAGTTTTAATTGAGCTTTACAAAATGTAACTACTATTGAAACTTTCCTGAAATAATAATGTGAGCCAGGTGATGGATATCATGCTTGGCATATGCATTCATAAAAGTACCCTGTTTTCAAAACTAACATTGGACTTGAAAAGCTTTACGTTGAAAATTGAACAGAAAACCTCTATAATGGCAATTTTGCTTTATAGAGGCTATAGAATTTTCAAACTAATGTGAAGCATGTTAGCTCTAATTTGCTGCTAGTTTTCTGGTAAGCAGTTCCCTTTTGATGTGCTACATTTTAAAATATTATTAGAATACCTCATCTGCCAAGAGAATTGGACTCAATGTAATTTTAATCCCCAAAATATGAAGATCATTTAATGAAAATAATTTTAATACTATTTATTTTCATGCATGTATGTGTACACATACAGGAGAAACATAACCAAACCAGTTAATTATTGCTGAGTTTCATACTTTTCCAAAGGACAGAAATAATCACTTTGTTGGTTAAATTATTTTAATAAAAATATATCTTACAGTAGAAATATTTCTCATAACTTTTTTCTATAGTTCTTTGGGATCACTCAATTCATTTTCTGTTCATTAATAATTCATTGCACATCTATTAGCTATAGATTAATGATTGACTTTACTATTTGGCTATTAACTTACAGTAAATCATGGCTTTTACCACAATAGTCTAAAAAGACAAATATTAAAGATTTTTCCTAATAGAAAATCAGGAATTAAAAGTTCAAGCTAAAATGTTTTCTCAGAAAGAACACTGAGTCTTCACAATACTATATCAAATTAAAAACATAATTTCAAGCTATATTTAGTTAAATGATTTTAGCTTTTATTTTAGTCTATCAGACCTTTAGTCACAGGTTGAATCAAGACATGCTAACAGTAAAACATTTTCATTTCGACAAAAATTAAGTGGGTCTGGTCTCCCTGGGTGTGTTACCACCCTCCACCAATGCAGTTTTTTAGGGTTGTGAATGAAGAATATAAGCCCCAGCCCAGTCAACCAAATCAGTTGGATCAACCCCAGTAGGCAGCAGGATGCTGTCATCGGAGCCAGACCACACTTGGAGCCACAAAGATAATATATCTACAGCCAAAGAAAGGATACAAGTACTAGAGTATTTTTCAGATGAAAATAAGAGAAGTAATCAAGATGCATTCCCTAAATTCTATTGTTGTTATTGAAAGCCAGGGTTTGGTTCTGAGCTCCACATAAAAAAGAATGGGATTTAATAAAAATTTAAATAAATTCCCCCTCTAACAAAACCATAAATAAATATATATACAATTGGAAAACATGATTTTTTTTACTAATAGTGTAGTCTCCATAAGTATTTCACCATTACGACTCAACAGCAGTGGTATTTTTGCTAATTTCTAAATAAGTTGGAAGATAAAGTGATTCACAACAAATATAACTGATCTTTCCCTCACTGCCACATAAACAGTATTTGGTCACTCTAATAAATTAGTTTTTAAAAAAAGAAGTATAAATTGGTAGTTACAGAACAGTCATGGAGATATAAAGTATAGCATAGGGAATGTATCAATAATCTTATGATAGCTATGCATGGTGTCAGATGGATGTTAGTTTTATCGGTGTGATCGCTTCATAAGTTATATAAATGTCTAATCACTGCATTTTACATCTGAAACTAATATAATATTGTTTGTCAACTGTAATTTTAAAGTAAAAATTATTTAAAATAAAATAAAATAAAATAAAACAAAATGCACAGAAAATACTTTAAAAGCCCATTTATGCGTTATATTATTAATGCAAGCATAATGCTTCCACATTGTATTGTTTTGCAAGGGTTATCATGGAATCTTCATCATTTATCATACATGTACTTCTGTCTTTTTTCTACTCAGAGGCACAGCATGAAAAAACTTCATTTCACATTGAAACATCACTATGTGGAACAGTACGATGAAATGAGACACAGGAGGAGTTATACTCTGGTAAACAGTTGGTCTACAGAATGATAGCATTTTATGTTGAGACTGATATATCAATTTTAAATTCTAAGAGATGACTGATTTGAAAGCCAGAATGTCACTAGTGATGAAGTACACACATGTAAAAAATTACAGGTGATGTGACTAGGTCTGCTTGAGAGTCCTCTCACTGAGGCCTGTGTTACAGACCAACACGGAATGCCACAACCCTCCTCTGGTGGTAGCTCCTAATTGATTATTCCTTATGGCAGGTGACAAGCATTTGCGTTGTCATGGACATTGAAAATGTGTCATTAAATATCGAAGTTCGATGATATCGTAAATGTAAGCAGAAATATATTTTACAGATAACATTCAGATATTCATACATTTTATATAAAGAAAAAATGAAGGTTTTAGGAGAAAAACTGTTTCACTCAACAATCTACAAATATTTTCTTGGCACATATCAAAGAAGCAGCATATTGTCTTGTTTTATCCCACATTTTCCAAAGTGCAAAGTATTTCCCACTATACATATAAACTGTGAACAACTTTGAAAATATTTTCTTGATTAAAAGAAGAAGCTCCAGGCTGACTAGGTAGCTCAGTTGGTAAGAGCATCATCCCCATACACCAAGGTTGTGGGTTCAATCCCTGGTCAGGGCACTTACAAGAAGCAATTAATGAATTCATAAAAAAATGGAACAACAAATCTATATCTCTGTCTCTCTGTCCCTGTCTCTGTCTTCTACCTTCTTCTCTTTCTCTAAAATCAATTTAAAAAATTAAAGATAATTTTTAAATTGTGGTGGTGAGAAACTGTTGGCAAAACAAACAAAAAACAAAGTGGTCAGGGGAGGCTGGAGTAGTGTGGGAAATTAAGAAGCCAAAGAACTGGTGTGTGTAGCCCATGGACAGGGACTAAGAGGTGTGGGGGTGATGAAATGGGGTGCAGGGCAGAGGGGATATAGGGGGGAGAAATGGGACAACTGTAATGGCATACTCAATAAAATATACAAAAATAAAAAATTTTCTAAAAGAAAAAATTAAAGATAAAAAAAAAAGAGGCTCCAGAGCTACTACTGCTGGCAGCTGAACTTACCTCCATATAACTAGCATTTAGTACATCATCTGAGTAAAGCCATATGAAATATACAGAAATATGAATGTGAAATATGAAATAGAAAATATGGCTTTATTTTTAAAATCTTAAATATTTTGCCTCAAATTCAAATCTAGAGAACTGATCAAAAAGCAGATTGATTTTTAATTTTTTGATGTACCTCTATACCTCTTTCCACAGTGGCTGCAACAGTCTGCATTCCCACCAATGGTGCAAAATGGTTCCCCTTTCTCCACACCCTGACCAGCACTTGTTTTTTGTTGATTTATTGATGATAGCCATTCTGACAGATGTGAGATCTCTGATGATTAGTGACATTGAGAATCTTTACATATATCTATTGGCCATCTGTATTTGGAGAAGTGTCTATTCAGGTCATTTGCCCATTTTTTAACTGGGTTGTTTGTTTTTTGGTGTTGAGTTTTGTAAGTACTTTATAAATTTTGGATAGTAATGCCTTATCAGATGTATCAGTGAATATGTTCTCCCATTCTGTGGGCTGTCTTTTTATTTTGTTGATGTTTTCCTTTGCTGTGCAAAAACTTCTTAGTTTAATATAGTCCAATTTGTTTATTTTTTCTTTGTTTCCCTTAACAGGGAAGATATATCTGATAAAAAATTGCTATAAACAATGTCCAAGAATTTGCTGCCTGTGTTTTTTTTTCCCCTAGGATTTGCATGGTTTCAGGTCTAACACTCAAATCTTTGATCCATTTTGAATTTATTCCTGTGAATGGTGTAAGAAGGTAGTCTAGTTTCATTTTTCTGCCTTTTGACCCAGTGATTCTACTTCAGGGAATATATCCAAAAGAACCCAAAACACTAATTTGAAAGAATATAGGTGTCCCTATGTTCATTACAGCATTATTTACAATCACCAAGATATGGAAGCAGCCCAAGATGCCATTAATACATAAGTGGATAAAACAACTATGGGACATATACACAATGGAATACTGCTTGGCCATAAAAAAAGAAGAAAATTTTACCCTTTGCAACAGTATGGATGGACCTGGAGAACATAAGGCTAAGTGAAATAAGCCAGTAAGAGAAAGACAAATATAGCATGTTTTCACTCATATGTGGAATCTAATGA
The DNA here is from genome assembly GCA_004026545.1 of Mormoops blainvillei. Taxonomy (NCBI): domain Eukaryota; kingdom Metazoa; phylum Chordata; class Mammalia; order Chiroptera; family Mormoopidae; genus Mormoops; species Mormoops blainvillei. Next base: position 16,865 of record PVJD01006246.1, read on the forward strand.
ACAAACTCAACTAGCAAGCAAAACAGAGACAGACTCCTAGGTGGAGAACAAATGACGGCTAGTAGCGGTGGGGAGGCTTGCGGGGAGAGGGACTGAGCAAAAAGGAAAAAGAACTCATTGACATGAAGAACAGTGTGGTGATCGCTGGGGGGATGGGGATCTTAGGGGATGAAATGGTAATGGAAAAATACAATAAAGATTAAATAAAAATAAATTTAAAAATAAAATAAAATATGGGGATTTGAGCTGAAGATCTGTATGATTATGAAATAATTGCTTCTAGATAGCCAAGAGCAACTTCTCTATGGTTTAGTTTTCTCACCGATAGAATGGGAATAATAATAATCCTTTCACAGACACTTATAAAGATTAAACAGCACATGGAAAATGTCATATGAGGATTTGCTGTTATTCACTATTATTCAGTATTCATGGTGACATTGCAGGAGTACAAGAAAATATATTATCTCAAATCTAGTAGTTCTACAAATGCTAGCATGTTAAAATTAAAATAAAATTTAAATGGAATAGTGTAGGACAGTGGACATATGGCAGATGTCTACCCCAAAGATTAAAATGTGACCAAGTGTTATTTACTGACACCTCCTGCCAATCAATATTCAGGGGCATCGTATATCTAGGAGTGAGCATATAATTGAGAAGCAGAATCTTGTTTTAATTTCCACATTCAGAAGTTTAATCATAACGGGCCTCTAAGCCTCAGTTTTCACATCTAAAATGGGAATAATACTACCATTTTCACAAATATGTTTAAAACTTTAAATACCATGACAATTATGAAAACAATGAGGGAGTATACAAATTCTTTACCACATGCCAATATAATCTACAGTTACTGTAGTGAGATCTCTCCTGTGCTTATGTTATCACTGAACTTCCTAAAATGCAATTGCCCTGGGAGGAACAGACTGCTGCCAGTATTACTATAAAGACAATGGTGGGGAAAATAACCTCAAAAGAAACCATATATACATTTCTGACTTCTAAAAATATGTGACTATAAGAAAGATTTATAGAACAAACACTGTAAACAATTTATCTTTGAAGTGGCTCTTCAGTAATTTGGTTTGACTCTTAAAGGGACTCAAAATATCAGGGTCCTTACCAAAATGTAGACAGGCACTGAATCTTTTAACATTTTCTCACAGCCTTCACTATTGGCCTCTGCCTTTAATGTCCAATCCATAGTAGCACTTACATATTTGTTTTTTTTTACTTCTTAATGTATGGTAGCTTCTATTTCACATTGTCAAAACTCTAATTCTTTTCTTTGATACTTCCATTCTTTATGCTTAGAAACTCATCCAGAAATAATTTGTATACCTACATGTTCTTCCTCTGATATTATGCTTTCATATTTTACCTAGAATCTCTGGAATTTTTTCTTGGTATATGACCTAGGTATATGACCTAGAATCTCATTTAATTTATTTGTCCAGTAAACCAACAGTGTCTATGACGTTATTGAATAGTCTTCTTAGGTCAGCGAAGAAATAAATACAACATTTATAAAATTAAATAGTTGGAAGGAGAGTAGAGAGAATCTTACTTTGAGGAGAGGTAGGGAGAGGAGAAAAGGGTGATTTGGAAGCAATGTAAACTGGAGTGCGCCAGCAAGAGACAAGAAAGAGCAGCAGTTACAGGCAGCTGGGAAGAAACTGCGCTCAGGAACAAAGGCTTTCCCTCTTCGGAAATTTCACCTGGGCCAGTCCAAGGGGAGGGTTGGCAATGAGTCTTGTTAGTGGTCTGACTCTTAAAAGTGCTTGGAAAACACAATAATTGATGGTAGCTATCAGTGGGGTATCATAAGTGGGGAGGGAAGTATAGCAGCAGTAGTCAGCCCACACCTCACAAAGTGAAAACATTTGTCTGTTTAGAAACCTCACACAGTCCAAACACATTTTAATACAAGAAATATTTTTTTAAAGATAAAATAAATGTAATTATCTATCTCTACTTTTCCTCATTCTAAAATTTTGTTTTGTACTTTTTCTTATCTACAAGGAATTAAAAATATAAATAAATTCAGGATAGAAATATAAATCACCTGTAATCTCATCTCCTGAACCACATAAAATTAATTACTGTTAGCATTTGGCAACTCGTCTTCCAGTCTCTTATAAATATAATTATTTTTACAAATTTAGTATCATAACATAAATTTATAAATTTTATTCAGAGATGTATAAAATTCAGCAAAAACCTATAAAGAAAAAGACCAGAATAGGACTATGAATTTGGAATGTAGCTAAAACAAGAATAAACATGGATGCCACTTACAATACTATAAAGATGGGCCACGAATTTTGCTCTAAACCTCTGCCAATCAAACTGAAACACAAAATGTAATTTTTATATAGTTCAACACTTATTAGATTAAAAATAAACAGTTTTCAGAAAAAAATGAATGACATACCTCCCCAGTGTTCTTAGAGAATGAAAAGTTTTATAACATTTCTCTTATTTTTCTAAGAACCCATAGAGTAGATCTATGACCTGGTAGAACTTTTCAATATTTGCAAACTAAAATGCCTATAAAAAGGACAGGCAGGGATCATAAATGATTGGCTCTGCACCTGACAAAACAATAGAGAAGAGAGAGTGGTAAGACTGAGAGTACAAGCCCTGTGTATAATGTTACATATATTCAAGCATATGCATACCTGCATATACAGACCTGTTTAATGTTTGAACACTTTACTGGCCATACAAATCATATTTTTTCTTGGAGAACCCCCCGTATACAATCCCTGTTACTTGGTTGTTGATTTTTTCCCAAGTCTTTGCCTATAACCCTCATCACCAACACACATCATTCATTAATGCTGCTAGCAAACAATGGAACTTAAAAATAATGTCATGTGCTCTAGCATCTTTATCATTTTGTTCTTCAGAAAAGCACAAGTGTCAAAAAACTTCAGAGACTTTAGAGGTTTTGAAAGGTGAAAAACCTTTGTGGATATTCATGATTGAAGAAAAATACCAAGTACTGTTTCCATTTTGAAACCAGATCTTAGATTTTAGGCTGGATTTGGGGGTTTGTTTTTAAATAAAAGAACAGCAGGGATCATACTATAACCACTGTCATTTTAAAGGTGGCAAAATCGATATGGAAAGAGGTAAAAGACATACCTAGTTAGTGGAAGTGTTAGCTGAAACATAAGATTTCTAAATTCTACTGCTATCAATATGATCTTAAAATATTAATAAAACATATATGACATTTATTTATGGTGAATTAAAAATAGATACTGTACCAAATAAAATTCAATCTCCAAGTTTTCCAAAAGTGGGATAGGTACTATATTGTTTATTTCTAAAAAAATATGTGTCAAGCCTATGTTATATGAATTAAAATAAAGATATATTACCTGAAAGACCAGAAATTTTACCTAAAACTTCTCCTATTGTTTTTTATTTTTTTAAATTAATATGCAGTAAAAAAATCACTTTTTTGTATAAAGTTATGTGAATTTTACCACATGTTTATATCTGTGTAACCACTACCACCAAACAGATACAGAAAATACCACCACCACCACCCAAAATCCCTTGTGCTGCCTCTTTGCAGGCCCACTCCCTCATTCAACCTCAATCCCAAATCCCACTGATGTGTTCTGTCATTATAATTTTGTCTTTTTGAGAATGTCACATAAATGGAAATAGACAGGATATAACCTTTTGTGACTAGCTTTATTGCTCAGCAAAATGCCTTTGCAATGTATCCATTGATATCTTTAAGTTACTAGAGATATCAATAATTCACTTCTGTTGCTAAGTTATATTCCATTGTATCAATGTACTACAATTTACCCATCATTACCCATTGAAGGACATTTGGGTTGTTTTCAACTTTGGCAAATGTGAGTGCAGTTTCTATAAAAATTTTTGCACAGGTTTTATGTGAACCTAAGTTCCTGTTTATCTAGGGTAAATAGTGCAATTGCTAGATAACAGGGTAAGTATGAATTTAACATTATAAAACACTGCCAAAGTATTTTCTAGAGTGGATGTGCCATTTTGCATTCTCACCAGCATTTTGTAAGAGTTTCCATAGCTCTGCATCCCTACCAATCCCCAAATTTATGTGTCTTTTTTTAAAACAATTATATTATACACATAGTTGTATCTCATCACCATTTTAATTTGTATTTTTAATGATTAATGATGTTGAGCATTTTTCATGTGCTTATTAACCTGTCATATCTCCTCTTTAGATCAGTGTTTGTTCTGCTTTGGCCAGTATGGCTCATCTAATTGAGTATTGTCCTACAAATCAAAAGGTTGTGGGTTTGATTCCTGATCGGGACACATGCTTACGTGGCAGGTTCAGTGAGTCCCGAGTTGGGATATGTATGAAGGGCAACCAATCAATATTTCTCTCTCACATCGATGTTTCTCTTCCTCTCTCTCCTTTTCCCTCTCTCTAAAACCAATAAGCATGCGATCAAGTGAGAATTTTAAAAATAGGGTAATATTTGTTTAAATAACTTCTCATTTTAAAACTTGGGTTCTTTGAATTCTTATTGATGAATTTGAGAAATCTGTACATATTCTAAGTATAAGTCCTTTGTCAGATATGTGACCTGAAAATATTTTCTCCCTGTCTGCACTTTTTATTTACATTTTTTTCTACAGTGTCTTCTACAGAACAAAAGTTTTTAATTTTGATGGAGTGTAAGTTATCAATTTATTTTTATAGATCATGCTTTAGGTGTCATGTCAAGCATTCTTTCATTAACACTATTTTATGAAAATTTTTCCCATAGCTTCTTCGAAAAGTTTTAAAGCTTTATATTTTACCTTTAGATCTATTATCCATTTTAAGTTAAGTTTTGTATAAGATGTGAGGTTTAGATCAAAGTATGTTTTATTGCCTATGGAGGTCATATTTCAACACCATTTGTTGAAAATACTTAAGTTTCAAGAAATTGACCCATTTCATCTACAATGAAGAGTTGCCTGTTTTATACCTTCATTATTTTAAAGTCTTTTGGGTCTCTAGAATTACCTCTTTTTATTCTTGATATTTTTAACTTGTGTCTTCTTTCTGACTTCCTTTTAAATTATGGATTATATAGATATATATTTATGTATAAATATATATTCATATATTTAATTTTGTTTTAAACTTAAAACTGCTCTAAAAATAGTCTTCAACAACAATAATAATTAAATAGGAGGATATTTAGCATTATTATTTTAATTATTCCTATATCTAAAATTGATAGTCTATTAATTTTAATGTATTTTAAAGTTTTTCAAATTTGTTTTATAACCCTCCACATAATGGTTTTTCTTTTTTAAAATTTACTTCATTGTTGACACTATTAACAGATGTCCCCATTCCCTGCCAACCCCCACTTTTTGTCTGTTTCCACCCAGACCTTGCCCCTCTGACAATCATCACCTTGTTGCTGTGTCTGTGGGTTACACATACATAGATGTACTTTGACTAATCCCTTTACCTTCTTTCATCCAGTTCCCTTCCTCCTTCCCCTCTGAGAGCTGTCATCTTTACTCTGTATCCATGCTTCTTCTATTTTGTTCATCAGTTTATTTTGTTCATTAGATTTCATATATAAGTGACATCATTTGGTATTTGTCTTTCTCTGACTAGCCTATTTCATTGAGCATAATAATCTCTAGGTCCACCCTTCTTTTGTATACTTTCGCAAAGGGTAAGATTTCCTTCCTTTTTAAGGTTGCATAATATTCCATTGGGTAAATATACCACAGATTTTTTTATCCACTCATCTATTGATGGAAACTTGAGCTGTTTCCACATCTTGGCTATTGTGAAGAATGCTACCATGAACATTAGGGTGCATACATTCTTTCAAATTGGTGTATTGGGATTCTCAAGATGTATTCCCAGAAGTGGGATCACTGGGTCAAAAGCTATCTCATTTTTAATTTCTTGAAGAAATGCAAATTTCCAAGTATTTGGACATTTTCCTATTATCTTCCTTTTATTGGTTTTTAGGAATTCCTTATGGTCAGAGTTCATACTTTATTTAATTGACTTTTTAAAATATTGTTAAGGTTTGCTTTACAAATCCAGAAGGTATCCAGTCATGTAATAAGAAAAATAGAGATATTTATTGAAGAAGATACAAGGTACAAAAAACATAGTACATAGGACAACGATGCTTCAGTCTCTTTCAAAGTAGGCACCTTCGGACCTCACACAGCTTTCACAATCTCCATCAGCTGTCTCACTGTATTTTCCTGAATCTCATTCACAGTCTGAAATCTCTTCCCTTTTTAAGGTAATTTTAGTTTGGGAAAAGCCAGAAGTTACAGGACGACAAACCTGACCTGTTTGGGGGGCTGAGTCACCTGAGTAGTTTGCTATTTCACCAAAAAACTCTCCATGAGACATGATGCATGAGCGGCTGCGTTGTCATGATGAAGCAGCCAATCACCAGTTACCCACTGTTGTGGCCTTCTGAATCATCTGAATAGTTTGCGCAGAGGAATGTTCAAGCTTAAGGCAAAATTTGATGCAGATTCATTCTCTGCCTGCTCAGTTATTTTTAATGTGATGGCTACCCAGTACACATGCTCACTCAACGGTGTCTACCGCCCCCACTGACTAGTACAGTGAAATCATCATTATTCACGTATGTGCATTCCAGTCAACTCTCTTTGGCTTCCTGGTTACATCAATGTTGTGCAAACCATTTTCATTATATTAGCAATGGCTGGACTTTTTCCAGACAGACCTCATAGTCTGTATTACTGAGTGTCCATGTGCAATTAAAGGGAATGCATATGACTGAAGAGCATTGTGCTAAGTGAAACAAGCCAGGTGGTGAAAGACAGATACCATATGATCTCACCTATAAGTGGAACCTAATCAACAAAATTAACAAGTAAGTAGAATATAACCAGCAACATTGAAATACAAAACAAACTGACAGTAACCATAGGGGAGGAGGGAGGGAAATAACAGGGGTAAGAAGGGGTAGAGTCATCAAGGAACATGCATAAAGGATCTATCGACAAAGCCAAATGGCAGAAGGGTTGAGGGTGGGAGGTGGGGAGTGGTGGGGCTAGGGAAAGTGGTGGTGGGAAAATGTCCATGTCGGGATGATGGGATGGGGTGCAGGGTGGAGGGGATAAAGGGGAGACAAAAATGAGACAACTATTATAGCATAATCAATAAAATGTACAAAAAAATGCACAGAGAACATTTTGAGAGTTGCCTCATGGGAGGGAGGGAGGGAGGATGGGTGAAAAAGGTGACAGGATTAAAAAGTACAAGTCGGTAGTTACAGAATAGTAATGGGGATATAAAGTACAGCATAGGGAATATAATCAATAATATTCTAATAACTATGTATGGTGTGAGATGGGTACAAGATATATCAAGATGATCACTTAGTAAGTTATATAATGTCTAATCAATGAGGTGTACCTCTGAAACTAATATCACATGGTATGTTAGCTGTAATTAAATTTTTTTTAAATGATTTTAAAAAGATTAAAAAAAGCATATGCTCTTAAACAGTCAAATTCATTGAAGCAGAGAGTAGAATGGTGGTTGCCAAGAGCTGAAAGGAGGAGAAAATGGGAGATGTTGATTATAGGGTACAAAAATTTATTTATGCAACATGAATGGTTCTGAAGATCTACTGTGCAGCATGATGACTACAGTTGACAGTCTTGTATATTTGAAAGTAGCTAAGAGGATGGATCTTAAATGCCCTCACCACATACATGAAAATAGCAACTGTGAGGTGATATGTTAGCTTGATTGTGGTGAAATTTCACTATATATGGGGGTGAGCAAAAGTAGGTTTATAGTTATGGGTATGCCAAGTAATTTATTCTTTGGTTATTATTAATTATTGTGCTATTTATTCATATTACAACTGTAAGCCTACTTTTGCCAACCCCCTTTATGTATAAAAAACATGAAGTTGTAGATCCTAAATATAAATAATTTTTGTGAATTATAACTCAATAAAGTTGGGAAAAAAAGCATTACACTTTCTGTTTAAAAGAAAAAAAAAGAAGAAGAATGTATATTTCAGTACTGTTTATTTCTCCATACTTTATTTCATCATACTTGCCAATTTTCTGTCTGAAAGAAAAGTGTTAAAATCTCAAACTATAGGTATAGATTTGCTTTTTCTTCCTATCCTGTGAATTTTTACTTTATATATTTATAAGTACTATTATTAGATGAGTTCATATTTAGTATTGTCAACTCAACAAGAAGATATAACATTGTTATAATTATGTAATATCTCTAGTTATTGCTGCTAATTTTCTTTGCTATGAAATCTACTTCCCCTGATACCAGTAAACCACCTCAGCTTCCTTTTACTTTTAACCCCTATAAATCATTAAATCATTACATTTAATTGCAGACTTAGGTGTCATAACACAATATTCAAAATATCCTATTTATAGTTCAAAATTACAGAATATGAAGAACCAGGAAAATCTCCACTCAGAAGAGAAAAGATAGTCAACATATGCCTTCACTGAAACTTGAGCTACCACCAACACAAAACCAATTCAATTCAATGGCAAAAACAGAGTTTTAAACTGAGAGTTTTTGATGAACAAAATACATGTAGAGCAAGGGCATAGTTACATGGAACAGACTGCCAGCTGTCAGAGGGGAGGGGATGGGGTCTGGGTAGAGGTGAGCAAAGGGGAGAAAATGGGGAAATCTGTAATAGTGTCAAAAATAAAAATAAACTTAAAAATAATAAAACAGGACAGCTTTACATGCATCATGGCTGGATTAGGTTAAATATAAAAAGGAAATGAACAATGAGACTTAAAGTTTCAGAAATTTTAATGAGCATGGCACCCTTAAGTTACGTTTAGGAATAATTTGGTTTAGAGAAGAGGAATGGACAGATAAACTCTTAGAGTAAACTTTTCTCCCTTTAGTTCCAGAATTATATGATGAATAACAGTGGGACGAAAACTATATTACTATTCAGGATGGGATATTTTTCTGTATGTCAGAATAGATATACATGAAATATATACCACAATAAAATAGTATGTTTCTAGACCCCTCTGAAATTTTATATTTTGGAGTAGCAAAGATACTTGAAAAGTTTATAAAAATCTTGTATTTCTTTGCAAAATAAAGGAACAATATATAATAAATAAAATAACAATTTTTATGTAATAATATACAATTTTTTTTTAAATTTATAGACCCACTAGAATTTGTTGGCCCTGTATTAAAAATTCTTGATTTGTTAGATCATTACCACTCAGGGGTTATTTTTCCTAATTTTTTAAACTTTTATTTCAGTTAAATAATTGAAATTATTAATTTATTTACACCCAAAATACATCTTTGTTAAGTTGAATTTGATTACATGGCAAAGGTGTTACTCTGGAAAAAGTATATTCATATAAATTTGACAATATAATACTCATGTTTTTTATTATCTAAGTTAAATATTTCTTTATTAGGGAAATTTTATAACATCAATTGAATGCTCAAAAACAATGTATTATTTCTAAAAAAAAAGACTTGAAAATTTTCAAAAAGTAAAGTTATACAAACTATACAGTACCCTTTTCCTTTCATTCAAGAGAAAAAAATCTAAAATTAGACTTAAGTTATGAATGACTGGCAATAACAGTAATGCCTTTCAAGTATGTCAAATATAAAAAGCCAAGCAATATTTGAAGAGGTTTTTATGGCCAAAATATTTATAGGGACAGAAGAAAATGAAGAAGCTAGGGTGTTTGTAAATGGAGACATTGAAGTGAAGAACAAACTGACAGTGAACAGAGGTGGCGGGGGGGAAGACTGGGGGAAATGGGAAAGTTGGCCAAGGAACATACATGGGGGACTCATGAACAAAGTCAAGTGGAGGTGGGGTCAAGGGTCAGGGGAAGGGGGAGTGGTGGGGGGAAATGGACAAAACTGAAGTTGAACAACAATAAAGAAAATTTTAAAAAGAAAGAAGCTAGAGTGAAAAAATTAGAGTAAGTATTGATATGAGAAAAGGATAAATCAATACAGAGAAAAAATAAAAACAAACGAAAAAACAGAATTGATTCTTAAAACCAAGAGCTGAATACTTAAGACCTACACAGTAAAGAAAAACTTGGCAATATAAACAAGAAAATAAAAAACAATAGGAAGAAGAAAAATGAGAACAACAAAAAGGAGTTTAAAATTTAGAAAAGAAGCCCCAGCTGGTGTGGCTTAGTGGATTAAGCATCAGCCTGCAAACCAAAGGGTCACTGGTTCCGATTCCCCAGTCAGGCCACATACCTGGGTTACAGGCTAGGTCCCCAGGAGGGGGCGTGTGAGAGGCAACCACACATTGATGCTTCTCTCCCTCTCATTCTCCCCCCTTTCCCCTCTGTCTAAAAATAAAATAAATAAAATCTTTTTTAAAAACCCACAAATGCATTAAAAAAAATAAAATTTAGAAGAGAATACAGTGAAAGGCTTTATTGCAGTAGATTTACAAATCTAGGCAAATTTAAAGTGTAACGATCTGATTCTGCAGAGAAAGGCAGTAAGAACAGAAAGCAGTCTGCTCCCTCAGGATCAGCATCAGCAGTGCCTACAAAGATGACCTGACCAGGGGGAAACAAGAGTGGAAAGGAAGTTAGGGAGCTCAGGAAGCGAGGTGAAGCTAGGATTTTTGTCAGGAGGTAACTCTTATGAGAGAGGGAGAGATGTCTACTGGGAGTTTTGGGAAGTGTGTTTATTTCTTTGAAGAACTGTGTACAATATCCACCTTGCCTCTTTAATGATAAAGAATTATAATATTCTTATAACATGGAGTCAGATAATTATTCCTTTGAATAGCATGTATAGGTGAGGCCATATGATATCAGCTGTAGATTTAGATATAAATGTAGGTGAGGATTTAAAAAGATACTCATCAAATGTAATAGTGATTAATTCTAGGGAGTAGTATTAAAGTAGGGCAAGTGGCTAAACAAGAAAAGAATATTTTCCTATTTTACTCTAAACCTATGCTATTCTTTAGGTCTTTTATAATAACAAAATATATTATTTAACTATTAAATATAAAGTAAAATTTAGTGCTGTTTTTAAAGAGGAAAAAATATTTTCTTCTCACTTGAGAAAGGTTAATAATATAGGGGTAATTCTTCAGTATATCATTACAAGTTTTGATAAGTGTTCATGTTGCTTATGTATATATTCATACTTTTCAATATAAAACTAGTCGTAGTTCACAAGAAAATTATAATTTCATTAAATAAAGAGAAAATAAGAGTGTCATTTTTTAATCAAATAATCTAATAGCAAATGACTAGCATAATGGTAAATCTACATGGGGACTTAGAGAAGACAAATTTATGTTAGGACACTGTGGTCTGCTAACATCTTTGAGGAAGGCATTAAGAAATTACTTTGGACACGATGAAGAGGGATACACAAAATTTTCTTGCCAAGAAAATTTCCTCAGAAAGAAAGGAGATAAAGGTGTTCGAAGGTGAGATTGGAATTACACCTGTATATAGTAAAACAGCCCAACAAGAGCAGAAGGCCCACACGGAGGCTAGGTTAGAGAGGGAAAATAGAGGCAGAGTGGGGAGAACCCGGTGCCCAATTAGAAACCACACAGTATAGAAGGAAAGAGCCAGGACTCTGGAGACTCAGGACTAGAGTTTCTAAACTTCTTGCCCATATGTGGCCTGGGACAAGGATCTCCACTTCCCTGATCCTTAGGAAAATAGGGATAATATTAATACCAACCTCAGACTTATCATAAAGATAAACTTAAAATACTTAAAGTACTTTGTAAAGTGATTTTCAATGACTTGATAAATGCTAACAATCGTTCATTATTTTTGTTGCATGCATGCAGTTTAAATATTATCCAGTAGGCCATCATTTTCCAAACTGTACTCTACAGAACACAAAATTTTAGACATTAAGTGGGTTTTCTCAAAGAATAAAGTTCCTCAGGCACAAAGTCTTCAGAACATATGAGTTAAATGTTATTACTAGAGACTTTAGTATGCTAATAGACATTGACACTATCTTTGAGGTTGTGTATCCAAAACTGGTGGGTTTTTTTGTTGTTGTTGTTGTTGTTCTTTCCCATCAAAATCTTGTTTCTCAGAGCACCATTTAGAATTAGTGTTCCACACTGGGAAACGCTGCTAAAACAATGAGACAGTATTGCAAGTCTTTGATCAGCAAAGAAGCATGAGGTGAAAATAATGTTTTCTTGAGATCTTACACAGTTTGAAAAAATAAAGGTAAGTGAAAGGACTCCGCAATAAACTTGGCATTAGATATCAAAAGCTTGGACTATGATTACCTACTAGGAACTGTAAAGCCAAAAATGAAGTTCAACAAAGAGAAATGTCAGTAGAATTTGACAAACAACTGGCACAGCTTAAGGGGAAAGGAATTAGGTAGAGGGTGAGGTAATATCATTTCCAATCGAAGTAATTAGAATAATGGAGATGCTATTGATAGAAAGGAGAAATGAATGTGAAAAAGACAATTCTTTAAGAATGATATAAAGGTAGAACACTGAAACTTGAAATGATGGCAAATTTCCCAATAAAGATATAAAGAAAATCACACACACACACACACACAAATTATTATGCCTTGAAAAGCAGATTAAGACTTAAAAAATAACTACCATATAAAAGATAGTCAATAAATAAACTGTATTCAGAAATTTGAAAGGAGTCAGCACAGTGGAGATTGATAAATACTTGAAAGGAGTGACTGTCCCGAGGATGATGTAAATACTTGGTCTCCTGAGCTTCTGATGGAGAAGAGGAGTCCTGGGTAGACAATGAGAAGGAGTGCCAGTGAGGGAACAGGAAAAATGAACAGAGAAAGAAGAAAGAAAAGGAGTTGTAATAGCCAAAGAATAGAAGGATTTCAAAAGAGAGAAGATAATCAGTAGGAAAAGTGCAAAGAATTCAAGAGAAAATAACATTTTTTCAAAAGACATTGGCAGATTGTAATTAAGAGTTTTTGATTTCATCATTTTCAAAAGGACAGAAATCAAATTTCAGGGGTTGCAGAACACATGTTTGTTGAGTACAGTGGGGCACTAGGCAAAAAAATTTTTTTTCTATGAGATTTTTTTAAAGGACTGGGAGTTTCA
>PVJD01006246.1:35000-101387 GCA_004026545.1 Mormoops blainvillei
ACTCACAACTACAATCTATTTTTCTACAAAGCAATTGGCTTTCAACCATTGCACAGAGAACTTAGGCTATTTATTACAAATTTTTCCCCAAGCGATTGTCAAGAAAAAGTCAACTATGTATCTAGGTTTTCCCTCCTTTTAATACAAAGAAGGAAAGAGATTTTTTTTCCTTTTAATCACATTAAATTAAAATGATATTTAGTCTAAAATTTAACAATAGGGATTTTTATTGAGATAGATTCATTTAATAGCTCCCCAAGTTAAAATTGTCAAGTTGGTTTACTTACTAAATAGTAAGAAATCAGTGAAAATAGTAAAATAAAAAACAATGCCTTCAGAATAATTATCCTGTCCAAAAAGAAACTCAGTCAATTTTCAAATTTACAATGTCTTACATTACTGAATTTGGTGTTAATGCATTCTTATTTTAAACCACCTCCAGCAAATGAGTTGTATAATTAAAAAATATTAAACAATTAAGTTTTCAAAGTTAACAAAATTATCCTATGGAGTTATCAGACCTATCATAAGGAAGTAACAAAAATGTATGGTTGCACTACAAGGTTTCCACCAAAGAAAGAGGACATCCTCTGATTTGTAACTGTGCTCTCCCATTAGACAAATGGATTCATCTAATCAATTATTATGGTTTGAGGCAACAACTTCAGCCTTAGTTATATATTCATTTTCAACTCTCCTCCATCAATAATATTACATTAATTAACATATCAAAGCACTACTGTTACAATAATATCTCTCAAGGTTCTATTGCTTTGCCTTTTGACAGTTTTTTATATTCTTTTAAAACTAACCACTTGTTTATAAAATTAGAATAATTGACTTTTACATTATGACCATTCTATCTTAATGTTCACGTGTAACTAAATGAATTATGTTGGTGAGATTTCTGCTTTGCTATGGTTCTAATAATGTATCTTAAAACCATCCTATTTGATTTACATTTAATAAGAAAAATCAAGGCAAAATAGATATTTCTGACAGCATCTAACCTGCTTTGTTGATAAAATACAAAACTAATCTAAAGACTTCCTAAAGAATTGGCCTGAATATTCATGAAATACTTTTAAATCACAGATTTTAAAATTTGCCCTAAATTAACATATTTCTTAGGAAAACTTGGCACTCCATAATATTATTGTAATTACCAATATTTAAATCCATTTTTTCCTTTTAATGTATATTACTCAGGCAGAGTTTCTTACTCTACCCTGTTCATTATAAGGCTATGCTGCACAGGCGTCAAAACAACTGTCACAAATAAAGGTTTAGTTTATAAAAAGGCCTAAGAATCTCTCAAACTTCTTTCCTACCTATACAAAGAGATACCAATATATTGAAAACACAGCATGTGATTTAATTTCACCTTTTCCTATATTTATAATATAGGACTTTAAAATTTTTCTCTCAGAGCTTCCAGTCAAGACAGAAGAGAGGTAAAAGCTGTGCCCAGCCTCTCCTATAACCACATCAAAATTACAACTATGCTACAGAATAGCTGTTATTAAGAACTGCCTAAAGTCCAGTTGAACAGAAGTCCTATAACTAAGGATATGCAGAAGAAACCACATTGAGACTGGTAGGAGGGGTAGAAACATGGAATAGGTTGGTCCCACACTCATGCATGGCTGCTAAAAATTGGGAGGGATGTCTGGCTGTGACAGTGCCCCCTGAGGAGTGAGGAGTCCCATACCCACACCAGGATCCCCCAGCCCAGGGTTCCATTGCCAGGAAGAAAATTCCCCATAACTTCTGGCTGTGAAAACCAGTGGGGACCAAGGCTAAGTGATATGGAGGGTTGCTGAAGTCCCAACTGTTCCTCTTAAAGGGCCCCCAGGGGCTTACTCAGAATCTCTCACTATGAGCTCCAGCACTGGGGAAGCAGCTCAAAAGGGACCAGGGGCATACAGGGGGGACTGAAATTGCCTGGATTCAGGGTGAGGGCTGGAGAGGCAGCTTTTTCTCAAGCAGAAGTGCTGGCAAAGGCCATTGTGCCTTTGCTGAGCCCTCCCAGAGACAGAGATGTAGGCAGGAGGATGCCATACCTGAGTCTCTGTCAACCTGGCTAACATCCTTCCCCTGGCCCTGTTGATTCCATCATACCTGCCCCACCCAACCCACAGGGCCACCCAAGCCACTTACAGTGCATTTTCCATACAAACAGCCTGTCTTGGCTCATGCTGCTGACTTTCCTAAATTTTCTCAAAGCTTCAAAAATCCTATATGGCCTCCACATGCCCCTTATTTCTTGTCAAGCAGCTTCAAGCTTGGCAATAGTGGCAACCTGCCTCAGTTTACAGCTTAGCCTCTCCCAGGCACCTCCAAGCCCAGCACAAGTGGCAAACATCTGCAGATCGCTTTGTAGCTCATACCAAGTGACCATGCAGGTCATAGGCAGTGGTTGAACTGGTCTGCACCTTCCAAGAGACCTCAGAATCAACATACCCAGTGGCCAGCTTCACTCCTCCAGAGTTCCTCCAAAAATGACACACCCAAAGGGGATACTTGGCAGTCACCTGAGCCCCAGAAAAATGAATTCTGCTCCATATGGTCAGATCCTACATAACAGATCTGCCACTGTAGTCATGGTGAGTCTTCATAGCCAATCAGCCTGAGAATCAATTCCCTCCATTGCTGTGCCAACAGCAACCAAGGCTGTTGATGTGCCAACTAAAACTGGAGGGAACACACAACCCACACAAGGGACACATCTGGAGCACCAGCTTCAGGCTCAGGTGACTAGGGAACCTGCACCACTAGGCCCCACAGGATACCAACTATATAAGGCCACTCTAGCAAGATAGGGAGAGGTAGTAGCTCTCCCTAATATACAGAAAAAAACACAGGGATGCAGCCAAAAGAAAGAAACAAAGAAACATGCCCCAAATAAAGGAAGAAAACAAAACTCTAGAAAAGAAAAATAAACAAAATGGAGAAGAACAATCTACCAGATGTACAGTTGAAAACACTGGTAACGAGGATGCTCAGTGATAGCAGTGAAAACTTCAACAAAGAGACAGGAACATAAAACTGGGGATAGAAAAGATGGAAAAGAACCAATCAGAAATAAAGAATGCAACAGCTAAAATAAATTATACATTATAGGGGATCAAAAATAGATTACATGAAACATAAATGATATGGGAAATAAAGTTGCACCCAAATATCAAAAAAAAAAAAAATTGAGGAGAGTTTAAGAGGCCTCTGTTACAACTGCAAAACATACCAACATTCACATAATAGGAGGACCAGAAGGAAAAGAAAGAGAACAAGATATTAAAAACATTTTTGAAGAAATAATTTTTAAAAACTTCCCTAATTTGGCAAAAGAAATAGATATACAAGCCCAGGAAGCTCAGAGAATCTCAAACAAGATGAACCCAAAGAGATCCACATCAAGATACATCATAATTAAAATGCCAAGAGTTAAAGACAAGGAGAAAATCTTAAAAGCAGCAAGAGAAAAACTGTTATCTACAAGGGAGCTTCCATAAGACAGTCAGCTGATTTCTCAACAGAAATTTTGCATGCCAGAAGGCACTGGCAAGAAATATTCAAAGTGATGAAAAGCAAGTACCTACAACCAGGATTACTCTGCTCAGCAAAGTTATCATTCAGAATTGAAGGATAGATAAAGAGTTTCCCAGACAAGAAAAATGCTAAAGGAGCTCATCATCACCAAACCAGCATTGCAAGAAACATTAAAGGGACTTCTTTAAGAAAGAAAACAAAGATAAAAAATATGAATAATAAACTGGGAATAACAATTACTTTAGATATAAATGAATTAAATACTCCAATCAAAAGATATAGGGTGGCTGAATGGATAACCAAAACAAGACCCTTATATATGCTGCCTACAACACTCTCACTATAGACATAAAGATACACACAGTCTGAAAGTAAAGGGATTGAAAAAAGATATTTCATGGAAATGGAAACAAAATTTTAAAAATAGGTAGGATAGCTCTGGCTGGGTGGCTCAGTTGGTTGGAACATCCTCCCATATACCAAAAGGTTGTAGGTTCGATTCCTGGTCAGGGCACATACCTAGGTTGTGGGTTCAATCCCCAGTTGGGTCATGTATGGGAGGCAACTGATACATGTCCCTCACATTGATGTTTCTCTCTCTCTCTCCCCACATTTTCTTTTTCTCTAAAGTGAATAAATATATATCCTTGGGTGAGGATTAAAAAGCAAACAAATGAACAAGATGGGATAGTAATACTTATACCAGACAAAACAGACTTCAAAATAAAGATTAAAAGAGACAAAGAAGGAGCCAGCAATTCCACTTCTGAGAGTTTATTTGAAGAAACTAAAAACACTAAGTCAAAAAGACATATGCATGGTTATGTTCATTGTGGTATTATGGAGAGTAGCTAATGTAGGGAAACAACCTAAGTGCCCATAAATAGATGAATGGGTAAAAAAGAAATAGTACATACATACAACAGAATATTACTAAGCCATAAAAAAATGACATCTTACCATCAGTATCAACATGGTTACCTCCAGAGGGTATTATACTAAGTGATAAAAGTCAGAGAAAGACAACCAACATGATTTCACTTATATGTTGAATCTTAAAAACAAGGTAAATTAATAAACAAAACAGGAACTTATCGACACAGACAATATTTTTATGGTTGCCAGATGGGAGGGGGCTTGGCGAATGTGTGAGAGGGTGAAGGGGTTAAAAAGTACAGATTGAGAGTTACAAAATAGTTACAGGGATGCAAAGTACAGCATGGGGAATATAGTCAAAAATATTGTAATAATGTATGGTGTCAGATGGGTATTATATTTATTGTGGTGATCACTTTGTAAATTATTTAAATGCATAATACTATGCTGTACACCTGAAACTAATATAATGTATGTCAACTGTAACTGAAAAATAAAAATTATCTTTAAAAATGACTCTCAAATTTAGAAAATCAGTAAAACGTAAAGTTGTCCTGATATAAAGTAACTACCCAATGATCCAACATTCAACTCAATAAGTATAACAGTTAGTAAATAATCAGAAAATAATTAAAGGAAATTTTCTTATGTAAACTAATCATGGCCAATTGATGTAGTTACCCATTTTTGTTACCCAAGTGTGTTTTAATTCATGTGCATTTATATATATAGCCCAGGTATCTTTCCACATAGTAGAACAATTTGGGTATACTAATACATTATGTAGATTTTTAGGTGACACCAGTGTTTGCAGGTTATTAATTATTAATTTTTGATACATTTGCTGAAACCAATATGAAATGAGTTACCATGTCTTGTTTGAAAACCCAAGTTCTATGCTTCACCACTGGCCAAGGTTATCGTGGTTTCATTCCTAGCTTGGAGCCTTAAGCTTATTGGCCAAACTTAAACACTGAGCTGGAGCTGCTGTAGCCATCTGGCTCTGTAGAGTTAGTTGTTTAGATCCATTTTTAATGTGCAGTGAAAAAAATGGCCCAAGTGAACACATTAAAGCAGGTGGTATGTTTACCAATATCCAGGTATTATCCTCATCATCCCTTACATGATCCTTAATAAGCCATTTGCTCATTAAGGATCTCTAGGCCACATTATTCCAAATTCTCATTAAGAACAATACTTCACATGTATACAAAGGATTGCTAACACTATACACTAAGACTTAATAGTTTGTCATATGTACCATCTCCTATAGTTGGTGGTTTCTCTCTAAAGTTGTCTCTGTAAAATGTAGGCACAGATTTCGAAATAAAGCAGGTATAAAGACATTCTCTTCATACTTGGAGAATTCTTAGAGAAAAGAATGCTTAAACAAATGATTAAAATTAGGATAAATTAAGCTGATACCATGAAAGGTCAATGAAATATGAGATTATGAAACATTTTCACATTCATTTATTTGAAAAAAGTAAACACCAACACACACTATAACAGTCTTCATGGCTACCTTTATGGAATGGTTATCATGGGTTAGCACTGTGATATGGTCCACATTTTCCCTTTCCTTTAAACTTTGCAACCACCATATGAGGCAGAAATTTTTGCCCACTCCTAAATATGAGGAAACCAAGATATATAAAGATTAAATATCTTTCTCTGGGATCTGGGCCATACAACTTATAAACCACACAGCTAGAATTTGAGATGCCAAAACTGATGGTCTCTTTAGCGACCTAATAGTTTCCACCACTATTATCACTTATTATATGAGAGTTAACAGAAATGAAAATTCTGCTTTTAAAGAATCTCAGAGAAGGAGTCTGTTATCACCAAACCACTATTACAAGAAATGTTAAAGGGCTGCAAGAAGAAGGAAGAAGGAGGAGGAGGAGAAGGGGGAGAGTGAGGAAAGAAGAAGGTGGAGGGAGAGAAGGAGAGGGAGAGGGAGAGGAAGAGCAAGGAAAAGGAACATAGTTAAAAGAATAAAATAGCAATAAATATGTACCCAACAATAATCACTTTAAATGTAAATGGTTTAAATCATCCAATCAAAAGACATAGGGTAACCAAAGGGATAAGAAAATAAGACCCATATATATGCTGTATATAAGAGACTGACCTCAGGATGAAAGATACACACAGGCTAAAATTAAAGAGATAGAAAAAATATTTTATGCAAATGAAAAGAAAAAGCTGGGGTAGCAATACATATATCTGACAAACTAGGCTTTAAAACAAAGGTTATGTTTCACTTACCATAATGCTCTCCAGTTTACCCATGCTACCATATGATCTCACCTATAAGTGGAACCTAAACAACAAAACAAAAAAGCAAGCAAAATATAACCAAAGACATTGAAATGAAGAACAAACTGACAGTAACCAGAGGGGTGAGGGGAGGGGAATAATGGGGGAAAGAAGAGGAAGGGTCATCACAGAACCTGTATAAAAGACCCTCGGACAAAAACCAAAGAGGAGAAGGATTGAGTGTGAGAGGTGGGGGTGGGTGGAGCAGGAGAAAGCAGTGATGGGAAAATGGGGACAATCGTACTTGAATAACAATAAAAAAATTACATTTAAAAATTTTTAAAAGGCTATAATAAATGGCAAAGACAGATACTATGTAATGATAAAGGGAACAACCTAGTAACAGGATATAACCCTTGTTAACATTTATGCACACAACATAGGAGCACCTAAATATGTAAAGCAAACCTTGATGGACATAAAGGAAGAGATTAACAGTAATACAGACAGAGTAAAGTATTTTTAATACCCCATTGATATCAATGGGTAGATCTTCTGGGCAGAAAATCAACATGGAAACTGACTTTAAGTGACACATTAGATCAGGTGGATTCAATTAATATCTTCAGCAGAATATACATTCTTTTCAAGTGCACATGGAATATTTCCTAGGACTGACCAAATGTTAGCACACAAAACAAGTCTCAACAAATTTAAAAACATTGAAATCATATCAAGCATATTCTCTGACCATAATGCTATAAAACTAGAAATCAATCACAAAAAAACAGAAAAGCAAAGACATATAGGCTAACTAAGATGTTACTAAATGATAAATGGGTTAACAATGAGATCAAAAAAGAAATCAAAAGATACCTTGAAACAAAGAAACATGAAAACAAAATAACCTACAATCTATGGGACACAAACAAAACAGTCCTGTGAGGGAAATTCATAGCATTACAGGCCTGTCTTATGAAACAAACAGAAAAAATCTCAAGTAAACAATTTAAGTTTATACTTGGAAGAACATGGGAAAAAGAAGTTCAATGTGGTAGAAGAAAGGAAATAATAGAAATCAGAAAAGAAATAAAACAGATAGGGTCTAAAATAACAAAAAAAGGTAAATGAAACCAAGAGCTGATTCTTTGAAAAGATAATCAGACTCATCAAGAAGAAAAAAAAAGAGGAACCCCAAAAATAAAATAATAAGTAAAAGAGAAGTAACAACCATTTCAAAAGAAATACGAAAGATTGTTAAGAAAATATTATGACAACCATCTGCCAACAAATTAGACAATCTAGATAGTAAGGATAAATTCATAGAAACATACAATCTTCTAACACTGAATCAGGAATAATCAGATAATCTGAATAGATTAAAACTAGTAAAATTAAGATAAAGCAGTAATCAAAAAATTCCCAACAGCCCTGGTTGGTATGGCTCAGTGGATTGAGTGCTGGCTTGCAAACCGAAGGGTAACCAGTTCAAATCCTAGTCTAGTGCGCACACCTGGGTCAGGGGAGAGGACCCCAGTAGGGGGAGTGAAAGAGGCAACCACACACTGATGTTTCTCTCACTCTCTTTCTCCTTTCCTTTCCCTCTCTAAAAATAAATAAATAAATTCTTTTTTTCTAAAAAAATTCCCAGCAAACAAAAGTCTGGACCAGATGGTTTCACAGGCCAATTTTACCAATCATTCAAAGAAGAACTAATATCTCTCCATCTTAAAGACTGTCAAGGTCATTTTACACCACCACCATTATCTTAATTCCAAAACCAGATAAAGACCTTACTAAGAAAGAAAATTATAGGCTAATAGCCCTGGTGAACATAGATTCTAAAATCCTCAATAAAATATTAGCAAACTGGTCCATCAAGACATTTAAATGATCATACTCCATGATCAAGTGGGACTTTTTTTCTAGAGATTCAAGGTTGTTATAATATAAGCAAATCAAAAATGTGATACACTACACAAAAAAATGAAAGACAAAACCACATGATCACATCAATAAATACAGAAAAAGGATTTGATAGAATACAACACTCATTTATAATAAAAATTATCAGCAAAGTGGGAATAGAGGAAACATACCTCAATGTAATAAAGACCATATATGGCAGACCCACAATCAACATCATATTAAATGGGCAAAACTACCAGCCTCTCCCTTCAGATCAGAAACAAAACAGGGATATCCACTTTTAGCACTATTATTCAACATAGTACTGGAAGTCCTAGCCACAGCAATCAAACAAGAAGATATAAAAGGCATCCAATTAGAAAGGAAGAACTAAAACTCTCATTATTTGCAAATGACATGATACTGTATATCAAGAACCCTAAAGATTTCATTAAAAAAATCTCCTAGAATTGATAAATGAATCCAGTAAAGTAGCAGAATACAAAATAAATGTCAAAAAACAGTTGCATTTTTATATACTAGTAATTAACTATAAAAAAGGAAAACTAAGGAAACAATCCCTTTAACAATTGCTTCAAAAAGAATAAAATATGGCCCTGGCTGGTGTAGCTCAGTAGATTGAGTGCCAGCCTGCAAACCCAAGGGTCGCCTGCTCAGTTCCCCAGTCAGGGCACATGCCTGGGTTGCAGGCCAGGTCCCCAGTGGTGGTGGTGGTGGGGGGGATGGTGCTCAAGAGGCAACCATACACTGGTGTTTCTCTCTCTTTCTCCCTCCCTTCCCATCTTTCTAAAAATAAATAAAATCTTTTTCAAAAAGAATAAAATACATAGGAATAAATTTAATGAAGGACATAAAAGAACTATGCTCGGAAAATTATAGACACTGAAGAAAAATATTGAAGATAAGAATAAGTGAAGGCATATATATGTTCATGGATAGTAAGACATTATTAAAATGTCTATACTACCCAAAGCAATCTATAGATTCAATACAATTCCTATCAAGATACTAATGCCATATTTCACAGAACCAGAACAAATATTCCAAAAATTTATATGGAACTACAAAAGACCCTGAACAGCCTCAGCAATCCTAAGAAAGAAGAACGAAGTTGGAGGAATCATGCTACTGGATATCAAACTACACTACAAGGCAATGATAATCAAAGCAGCATGGCATTAGCATAAAAATAGACATATACATTAATGGAACAGAGTAGAGAGCCCACAAATATATTGGTGCCTTTGTAGTCAATTAATATTTGACAAAGGAGGAAAAATCATAAAACGGGATAAAGAAAGTCTATTCAATAATTTGTTTTGGGAATATTGACAGATACATGCAAAATGAAACTATACTTCCTTCTTACAACATACACATACACACACACACACGAACCTCAAAATGAATTAAAGACTTAAATGTTAGACTGAAAATTTTAAAAACCATAGAAAGAAACATAGGTAGCAAAATCACTGATATTTCTCATACTGATACATTTCTGATATATCTCTTCAGGCAAGGGAAACAAAAGGAAAAATAAACAAATGGGACTACATTAAATTAAAAAGTGTTTGCACTGCAAAGGAAACCATCAACAGAACAAAAAGACTATCCACTGAACTAGAGAACATATTTACCAATGACATATCTGATAAGTAGTTAATTTACAAAATTTATAAAGAACTTATAAAACTCAACATCAAAAAAAATCCAATTAAAAAAGAGTCGAAGGACCTGAAAAGATGTTTCCTCAGAGAGGACATATGCACAGCCAATAGACATATGAAAGCTGCTCAGTGTCACTAGTCATCAGAGAAATGCAAACTAAAGCTGCAATAAGATATCACCTTACACCTGTCTGAATGGCTATCATCAATAAATCAACAAAGGGTGTTGGTGAGGATGTGGAGAAAAGGAAACCCTGCTGCACTGTTGGTGGGAATGCAAACTGGTACAGCCACTGTGGAAATTATTATGGAGTTACCTCAAAAAATTAACAATGAAGCTGCCTTATGACCCAACAATTCCACATCTGGGAATTTATGTAAAAAAACCCGAAACACCAATTTGAAAGAATATGTGCACCCTTATGTTTATTGCAGTGCTATTTACAGGAGCTAAGATCTGGAAGCAGTTCAAATGTCCCTCGGTAGATGAGTGGATCAAACAGCAGTGGTACATTTACCCAATGGAATAGCACTCAGGCGTATAATAGAAAGAAATGTTACCCTTTGCAACAGCATGGATGGACCTGGAGAGCATTATGCTAATGGTGTAAGCCAGTGAGAGAAATACAAATACCATATGAACTAAGCAAGATAGAGACAGACTCATAGATAGAGAGCAGGATGACAGCTGTCCAGAAGGCGCTGGGTGGGAGTATGGAGGGACTGAACAAAATACAGAGAGAGAGACAAAGTTAATTGCTGAGGGTGGAAGGGGAAGAGTGCTGGAGGAGGGCACAGGGGGAATAAATGATCATGTAAGGAGACTTGACTTGGGGTGATGAACACACAATGCAGTATCTAGATGATGTGTTATAGAATTGTGCACATGAAACCTGTATAATTTTGTTAACCAATATCACTGCAATAACTTCAATAAAAAGGAAAAAAGAACCCCAAAGACAGGGAATATAATATAGGTTTACCCAAACTAAAACTGTTGATGGACTCCACTTTCACGTCTTCAAGAAAGGACTATAGGAACCTGCCGCTTTATGCCTCTTGCCCTGGAAGCTCACCAGAAGGCCCGGATTTGTTTCAGGAGCAGCAACGTGTTATAGATTAGCCACCCACATAAAAAAGGACCTAAGCAACACATACTCACAAACTTAATTTGAGTCACAAATAAGTAACCTACCATGGTATGTTGCTCCCCAACTGACATGTTGCAAGGGAAAAACAGAAAAATAAAAATCAGTGAATCTCCTCACATGTAAGGAGCAGAGCTTGAATAAAGTGAAGCTGATACTCAATCTGTTATTCAGCTCACCATATAAACACACACCCGTTCTCCTTCCCACCAAGAGAATTAGGTGATAGAGGCAGCCAACCCTGCAGACTGGAGGTCTCCAGCACGGAGTGGCCCTAAGGTTCTGCACATGCCGAACAGCCAGTTGAGAAAACAAAGAAAAGGCTGTAATGAAATGGGGAAGAGGTACTATGATTCTTATCCAGAGAAAAACCACTTTAAATCTAAGAAATAACAGCACTCTAAAATAAAAGTGTAGCCGTTTGCTGTAGCAATTGTAGTGGTAGATTTCACTAGCCTGAGAGACTTTTGAAGTGCCAAAGCAAACTCATCCAACAAATATTCAATGTTCTCTAATCTGGTCTGGGTTTTTTTCTAACCCATTTTTTTGTTTGTCTGTTGTTCTTTTGTTTTTTTTATGCCCATTAGCTGTCAACATTTGTTTGATCCCTGCATCTATTTGTTGTATAAAACAGTAATAGTCTCTGGTTAACTAATGAACAAGTTGTATCTGAGCAGGTAGAGTCTCACCCATGGTTACTCACTTGGTACACAGGAGATTCAAGAAATCCAAAACTTAAATCTGAATATATCCTGCAGGTTATCTGCAGAGGGCCTTGTTGCTACATAGCGCACGAGCATTTCAAGCAATTCCAGTCTTCTGGAAGTTGGTAGAGGTGGTGAGTCAAGTCAGGTTGAAGGAATAGTTCTTCTAACTCCTAAGTCAGATAGACTTGTGTCGACTCTTTCTTTACCTATATACTTTTTCCTCTCTCCCTCTGATCACCATCTAAATTCTATGAGGCTGCTGATTGCCTATATCACTTCCTCTGCTCTTGTTAATCCCAGGAGATTACTGAAGGTAAAGAGAAGTGCTATGCTAGTAAAAGTCTACAGGAGACTCTCTATATGAGCACACGATCATCAACACTTCGCAGCACCCAACAATTCCTCTTCAGCCAGCCAGACTATGTCCGAAAAGTCAGAGGGGAACTAGGTTTTACTGAGAACTGAAGAATCTCCCTAGTTCTTCCTAAACCAGGAATACTGGCCTGGCCATATAGAAGGCCAACAACATTGGCGTCACCTGGGAGCTTGTTAGATATGCAGAATCCCCGTCCTCCAACCTTACTGAATCAGAATGGGTTTCTTACATATGCCCAGGGTAAGAGGTTCATATGCACATCAGTTTGAAAAGCAGCATTTCCTAATTAATATTCGGGACTGTTAGAAAGAAAGGACAGCCCTGTCTGGTGTGGCTCAGTTGGTTGGCCATCATACTGCAAAATGAAAGATCACTGGTTCGATTCCAATCAGTACACATGCCTAGGCTATGGGTTCATCCCCAACTGGGGAGCAAGTCCCAGTTGAGGTGCGAATAAGAAGCAACTGACCAATGTTCCTCTCTCATATAAATGTTTCTCTCCCTCTCTTCCTCCCTCCCTTCCCCTCTCTGTAAAAATAAATAAATACAATCTTCAAAACAAAAAGAAAGGACATACTGCTGTGTGAAAAGGCTTGTGCAGGTGACAATTTCAGAGGGGTAAACATAGGTAAGACAAATGTACAAAAGGAGGGGTTGTAAGGAATACTATTTTGTCCTTGGTTGTTCTAATTAGATCACTGTGATATTGTATTCTTGCTTATAAGCCAGAAAAATGAGCATGTTGGATCTAAAATCTCATCCAAAGCAATGGCACTGGCTCCGCTGATTGGTTAGAAGGTTTCTAAGGTCTTTCAGTAATGCCTGGATAATGCCTCTTTACAGGTGATCTTGAGGAAACACAAAGGTGCCATCAGGCTTTAGGACAATGGAGTACCGCACAATCATAAAACAGCAATATGGTGATGGCACTTTGCCTGGCCAAAGAACATTCTGAGCTAGCAGACATGTAATTTCATCTCTAATGCAGTACAAAATCTTTATTCTCATAAGACAAATATTAAATTGGTGGAACTGAATAAATACTGGTAAAAATTAAAAGACTTCATTATAAGTTTCTTAACAAAGAGACTCACTAAAGACTGTACTAAAATGAGATAACACCATTTCTATAATCATATTAAGAGCTACTAAGATATAATATGTACCCTGAAATTAGAATTTAGAAAAGTAGATCTAGTGATTCATGAAGTCTGACTTTTGGCACATAAAAGTCAACCATCTTCGTATGACGAATTCTAGTCTCAGAGAATCTACAGCATCTCTGGTGGTGGGGGGCATTCTAAAATTATGGCGGCTTACATGGAGAAGTGAGGCTGATAAATATTTTGATTTGTGTTTTGGCTGGAATAATTCAATCTAGTGATCTCTGGAGTTCTACATTAGAGAAATGATAAAAGTTAAAATTTTTTCCAACATAAAAGTAATGAATAAAAAACTAACAATCTTCTCTATTTTTCCCTGTTGTCACACTACAGTTCAAACATATTTGTAAGTCTTACTAATATTTCATGATGATAAAGATTTTTAACTAGGCATGAAATCAAAAGACATTAACTTTTAAATTAGTGTTCCCTCTAAATAACAGGTCAAGGTTTCCTTTTGTAACCACTTTTGTCTTGTATTAATTACTTTTAATCCTGTAAAATTCTTGTTATTTTTATCTCAGAGTCCCAAACGCCACATGCTTTCACTTTTAAGTAAAATTAATTTTTTCTATGGAAAATATTATTGAAATTGATAAGAAGATTTATCCACCAAAAATTAGTACTGCATCCAAAACATTTTAAACCTATATGTACTCACACCTATAAAACACTAGCATAGTATCATGGCTGTAAACACTATTATTAAACTGAAAATATAAGAAAAACCCCACTGATATTTGCAATATAAGGGAAGAAAATAATTAAAATTGAGCTTAATTATGCCATTTTCCATGCCAAATTTTCTAATTTACTTGAAGTTTATAGGAAAATGATATTGCAAACTTAATGACTATAAAAGTGGCACGAACATGGGTGCCCCATCTGAGGTAAGAATTTATTTCTCCTTTATAAAGAAGCACATGGACATAAAAGGTATTATGAATCAAGCCTTCTTATGTGCATAAACAAAATGCATGGTCTACTATTATTCTGCCTGATTTAATAACTTCAGAATAAAAGGTTTGGGGCAACTTGAAGAGAGAACAGATCAGTCATTTTTTACCTACATGGAAGGAGCAGAATCTTGGGTTTGAGATGTGACACCCAGATAAGACATTAGTATCCCACTTAAAAGAAAAGCCATCTTTGTCCCTCTGTTTTATGCAATTTAAACATACTGAGTTATAGAACTATATATATTGCATCTCCCTTCTGTGAAACCCACCAGGGCACCCATGAAAAGAAGCTGTATCTCAATAGGGTTTCCTTGTAAAATATTTAAATGAAAAAATAAACATTTAAGTCTTTCATAATCATTCTTTTTCACCATGCAATAAAATATTTATACAA
This sequence comes from Mormoops blainvillei, assembly GCA_004026545.1. Lineage (NCBI taxonomy): Eukaryota > Metazoa > Chordata > Mammalia > Chiroptera > Mormoopidae > Mormoops > Mormoops blainvillei. Next base: position 50,037 of record PVJD01006246.1, read on the forward strand.
TGCAAAAACACTGCAGTTGTTACAGTATTTTAATTTTTAAAAATAAACAATACAATGATGATTTCCAAGAATATCTTACAATAAGATAAAGGAAATACCAAGAGGAGAAGAAATTATATTTTTTAATTTCCTAGAATTTAATATTTAACAAAGCAATCCTTCACTTATATTTCAAACAAAGCTCTTTTTATTAGAGGAATTGAGACAAATTTAGCAGACAGGGCACAGATTATTTACCTGCTTGTAGGCTCTCAGTGTGTAAAATGCTATTATCACTTTTATTATCCCATGGTTTTAGCTCATCACACAACTAAGACTGCAAACTCAGAAAGATTCCTCTATTAATTTCTTAGAAAGTAATTTGGATTACAAATTGAGTTTTGGTGCTGGAACATTTGATGATAAGGAGAGTTGATTAAGATAGCTCTATTAAAAGTCGAAAAAATACAAACAAAAATATTTTAGAAGTTTCCCAAAGGAAGTTCTATAGATATATTTTATACATCCTACTTGGGTTCCTGATACAGTAAGTAGACTGAGCTAATGTGTAAAGGGTTTTTTATATGTAAATTAAATGTAAGTATTTATATAGCATATGTCTAAATATAACAAATATAGTGAAATAATATGCCATAAACACATAAAGCACTACAGGAGCAAATGTTGATACATATTTTAGTCTCCATAGAAGGTTAACTTGTGGTCAAAGAAATTGTATTATGGAAAATTAAGTTCATAGGTCACTATATAAATCACAGAAGACTTGGTCTTCCATTTCCTTTTTTTTAAAATTATAGGCACCACCTCTGTAGAATACATCAAGTAAAGTCTCTGTGCTGTTTTAACTAGAATTAGAAGTTATTTATAATGGTCAATGGTTTCAAAGTCACTAGCATTTTTCAATTTAAATATGTATGTATGTATTTATTTCTCACACACTAGCATTTGAAGAAAACTATCAGTTATTTGGATGTTTACATTTTGTTTCTGGGAATAATTTTTCTAGAACATATTGCATATGGATGCAATCCTTCCTGCTTCATCAGTAAAACTGCACAAACAAGAGGCTACTGAAACATAGGACATGAGCTTGCCTTTGATGTTACCCAACTTTATATTAAAATTAAATGTTGAAACTCTGCAGGAAGTAAGCACACTGGGTGTGCAGGGGTTAAGCTATGAGTAGGGTCAAGAGGAATTGAAGTTAGCAGAGGTAACCAGATGTTAGAGAACCCCAGGCATCACTTCTCAGTTGGTGATCGGCTTGTCTGGCCCCACCTTGCCCCAGTCTGTGTGCTTGAATCATGGTGTTTTCTACTGCCCTTCTGGCTCTGACCTCCGGGATTCCTGACCTTAGTTTGCCAACCTGGCTTTGCTCTGTGGTAAGCCTGACGTTGACCTGACAATCTGATTCTAATGTTCTGCTCTGTTTTTGATCTTGCTTCCTGTTTGCTCTGTCTATGCTATCTCAGGTCTTAATCTCTCCACAACAAAATATCCACTCTTTACCATGGGTTTTGTTTAATGCTTTGGCATTTTTATGACTAGGCCTGTTAAAACTGACCAATTTATCTATTTAACAAAAGAAGGAATGGCCCTAGCCTATCACTTCACATATTTTATATTCCATTGGTATATCAGTTCTTAGATTTTTTAAATATATGTAAATCTTATATTTTTATGTATGTATATATTTATATATGTACCTGTATATACATATGTACAGAGTTGGGCAAGTATAGGTTTATAGTTGTGAGTATACAAAAGAGAGTTTATTCTTATATTGTTATTTATTAATTATTATATTATTTTTCATAGGGACAACTGTAAACCTACTTTTGCCCCACCCTATATGTCATATAGGCTTAGGTAGTCAGACATTTATCAAAAAATTTAAGACACCAAGAAGATTTAAATTTTAGATAATGTTTTATTTTCTTTATCTACTAAGCTTGGTTGAATGAATTGTGCATTTTCAAAATATATAAAATAATTTCTTTTTATTTATCTTATATCAAACTATAAAATGTGTATGAAAATTCAAAGTAGAATTTCCTTCCTAATAAACAGATATAATAAAACTTCATTTTATGTGGCTTTTTTTTTTTTTGAAATATGATGTGGGATGAAGGTGTCACACTGTGAAATTTTAATTAAAGCACAGATAAAATTCCAGTGCTTGGCCAAGAATTATAACTAACCTAACTTTATATATCAGTCAAAGTTTGTTTTCTAATATATTATAAATTAAAAGTTCCTGAAATTTTAATACACATAATGAGAAAATGGCCACTTAATGTTAAGTAACTGAACAGGGTAATGGTTTACTATCATTACATGAAACTGCACTGCATTGAGTAAATTAACTACAACTTAGAAGAAACCTGTCAGCAAGCCCTAGATGAATTTTGCATATTTAACACTTAAAAAAATTATGTATATTGTTAAACTCCATGTAGGTTCATAAAACCAGTTAACAAGCACTTTCTGAGCAGTATTCTCTAAGTAGCTGCTACTTAAAGGAGCTGACAAAATGTGAAGCCCAGACACAATCCATGCTTAACTCATGAGAGTTACTCTACATCTCTTTGTGTGGAAAATTCTGAACACCTTACTTCAGAAAGTCAGGCGCCCCCAAACCGTGTGCGTGATCATCATATTGGTCGACATGCCGGGGAGCCCAGCCACAGGTGGGTAAACGAGATATGGAAAGATGGGAAAACTAAGGGAGATTTCAGAGCCACTCTGAATATTTGATATTCTGAATATTTGTTCTCAAGTTAGATAAGGATGGAAATTCTGTGAGGAAATAATATCTACTCTCCATTCTGATTAAATGATGATGTTTTAAAGTGCCCACCAAGAAACAAAAGTGTACTTTAGTGTGCCTCATATGAGCCCCTATGTCCATGAAAACCAATTTATATCTTCACCTTTTTCAACCCATTAATTTCTCCTGAAAGAATACGCTCTTACAAATCTTGGAATGCCTATTATTTAAACGTGTCTTGTTTTAAACAAGGAAATCACCGCACTTTGCAAGCAATGGGATAGAAAATGTAGTGAAATGCCTTCCACAGGAACTAGGAGCCACAGTCAGCAAAGGAGAAGAGGTCTAGCAGCTTCAACCTGACAGACACTTTTAGGCCGAATACATATAACTCTGACTTAATCCCAAAGGGAATGTTTATACTGGAGTGAGAAGAGGCAAAACAGAGAGGACCAAAAATACAGTTACGAACAAAAAGCGAATCCCCAGAAGTGGGAAATCATTCACTGTCTTCTATCTTTCCCCCTGCATCCCCTGCCTGCCTGGCGCAAGCCACCTGGAACTGCCCTTGGAATACTCTGGGGGGCGCCCTAACCCTCTCTCCGTGTAACCAAGGTCATAGAGTTTTGATCCCAACCTGGTCGAAGATGTACAATCTTGAATGGACACAGGGCTGCAGCAGCTTCTGCACCTGGAAATAGTCTGGCTGAAGGTGGCATTTGAAAGGCTGATGGAAGAGCTGGAGGTCATGGATAGAAGCTGCTGCAGAGTTCCTGTGAACAACCATGATAGGAACTTGAAAATGTGTGCCACCGACCTTTGTGGGGCCACTCTCTGGTTTCCAGCTCCTCCAAGGACCTGTCAGAGGTAACATAGAAGTCTTAACCCCATGCTGTATCCTCTCAGACACACAAACAGAATCGCATTGCTATTTTGGGGGGGCTTGAAACCTAAGATTTAGATGCTATTTAATAAAATGAACATTAAATTTAGTTAAAGGCAGATAAAAAAAAGAAGTGCTCCAGATTGGGGAAAGGGATGCTACATTTATATATGGAGGCAGTGAAAAAATCAAAATGGTCGAATTATTTATTTAGCACCCCATGTCTAAAGAAACTTCAGGATTTTTTTTTAAATGCATTTTTTTTTCAGTTGCATTTAAATCCCAAGAAACACTTCTAAAACCCCCATCTGGATAAAAAATAAAAAATAAAACAAGCAGGAAAACACGAACTTGGCACCCTTTGAAAATTGAGCTGGCCTGAAAAGAATGCTTTGGTGTCTACAAGCATTGTTTACTTTCAACCATGCTGTCTGGTGCTGTCTTGATAAGTAGACATTTAGAGACTTTTAACTATTGAGAAAAGTAGGATCTCATCCTTCTGTTAGATCATCTTTATTTTCTAGTAGTAGCTGTTTTGCAGCACGGTTTTACTCTCCTGTCTTTTGCAACTACAATCAGCCCTTTCTTTACATTGATTTCAGTAAGAGAACTGGAGTAAAAATTACTATGTGGCTAGTAAACCCACAGTTAAACATCTTTTTGAGGGGGAAAAAACAAACCCTCCAGGCCAATAATCTGGAAAAACTGGAGTGTGAGGAAAACTGTAGGGCAGCTTCAGTTAAATCTGAATCAGGCAATTTCTCTAGGGTTTTCTTTCCTTACTTTCTTAAGAAAGAAGAAAGACAGAGAATACCTGTTTAATACAATGTTTTAGCAGCACTTTACTTTTCCTCATATCCCTATAGAGAGTTTCTATATATTAGCAAAAAAATCTAAGCTACAAAAAATGTTATAGCCTTTTGGTTATGATTAGGCACATTTTTTAAAAATAAAATTTAGTAACTTGATGCATGTTTTGATCTGAATTCTGAATGTTGACGCATATGAATATTTGTTAAGCACCTAATCAACAAATGACCCCTGCTTTTCTGCCTATTTTTTCATAAAATTGTTTAGTTGATGTTGTACCTGTATTTACTTCAAACCTTTTCACCTTATTTAATAACTGGTAATTACTGTTTAAATTTAAGTCATTCTCTTATTATATACTGTAAGAGATTTCAAGAGAGAAAAGTATTTCTTCTTTGATAGGTACTATTTTAATTGTATACAGAATAATATAGGTTAAGAGAGTTTTTGAGTGGAATAGAAGCAGAAATACCATTGCAGCAAAAAGAGTACAATTTATGATTGTGTACTCTGTCATGTAGCTTAAAAACTGCAGGTTAAACAAATTACCATAGGGACTTTATTCTTTCTTAATTCTGCCCATCACCTACGTGAATGATCGAGTCTGAACCTTTGGCGAGGGCTGCATTTCTTTCTAAATACCTTCCCACTCAGCAGCCTGAAGGAACCCGTCACATCAGTAACACCTTCTATGCGCTGTCGCATCCCAGCTTGAACACAATAAACTCCTGAGCCTTTGAAATCTTTAAAGCCAATCATACATAAGACAGATTCTATACTGCAGGGCTGGCTGGCTACACTTCAGCACAAAACAATATTTCAAGCTTTCTGATATACATGTGTCACCTCTTTGTGACAAATAGCTGGTATTAATTAGGCACTAGACTTGGTGAGATTGCTGTTATTAACTGAGAGAAGATGGGTTGGATTTAATTGTGTGTGACATCAAAGTCAAGTGACTGATATTTCAAGCATCATTTAAAATGTTTGATATTGAAGTCATTGTATTCACATAAAGACTGTCTAAAAATATAAAGGAGACTGATGAGAAAAGAACTGAAATGCATCTGTACATCTATCTTATGAAGTGTATTTGATGTCATTTTACTGGTATTTTCAATCCACATATGTAATATTTATTTGTTTAACGGCATAAAATTTTCATTTGATAATGGACTTTAAAGTTTTCAAAATTAACACTAGCCAAACATGGCCTATTTATAGTGATAACTGCTCTTTAAAAGACAAGGCATCAATTTGATTAAAATATGTTTTGATATAAACAGAAATAAGAATATTGCACAAAATTATTTCAATAAAGTATCATATATGTATAAAAGATCATTGAGAATATTAAATAGCTAATAAGCATTTGAAATTTTTAACAATTAAAACTGTGCACAAAGAAAGCAATTTTACTACACAAAAATATAGATTAAAACATTATTACTTGAATTATTTGATGATAGCTAGCATTTCCTATGTTCTGCTAACACATGAAAATGTAGGCAAGAAACATTGTAAGTCACGATCAATCCAATAAATCCAATTAAAGTAAAGACAATATAATATAAAAGTAGCATAATAATTTGTTTAATTATTTTCAGAGAAAAGATTAAGATATTTATTTATTTGACAGTTGACATAAAATACACAAGACAATTACATGGAAATCTGCTTAATTGGAATATAATATGTTGTAACAAAATATCCCTTGGGCATTGTTTTAAGAACAGAAATATAACTCACAATAACCAAAATTTAATGTTTTCTAACATATTACTGAATTCTTTAATAAAAAAGCAAAAAAAGATATCTAAATATAAAAATGTTGAGAGTGTGTAAACAGAGTTAAACCATTGAATTTCAATTTTTTTCCTTTTCTCCTTGATCTTTTTTAATGATATTGGTATGTCTTTATGAAAATATAGTCAAAAGGGTATGCTTAAACTTTTAAAGTACATTTCAGTTTTTGTATGAAGTATATAATTTCTCCCCTTTATTCTCAAAGTACTCTGAATTACTTATGAACATAATCATAATAAATTATTAGATTTTTCAACATATCTGACTAAAGATAAAAAAAATAAGTGTAGAAAAAAAGTGATTCTTAAAACAGTAGTGCTAAAATTTGATCTTTGCAACCATTTCTGTCTTCCCAAAATTATGATGAAATATTTAAAGGTGATCATTAGCACTAAATTCTGTAGACAAATGGTAAGATGTATGCTGTACTTATGCATATCAATCAATTTATATACAGTAAGTTCCAGGAAAAAAAGGAAGAAACTTATGACATTTGTTTTCTATGAACCTGATTAAATAATTGTAATAAAAAATCCAACTTACTACAACCATAAAAAATAGACATTTTAAAATAATTTTAATTAATTACATGTCTTTGAAATTCAAAAATTTTAAAGATTATTGGTATAAAAAGTTATATATTAAAATTATTTATTAGCAAATATTTCTTTGATTTTTTAAAATTTATCACAGAAAACAATTCTGCATTTTGTCTGTAATTTATTCTGTTCTTCATATTTGGCCTTTAAAAACTGGTTTCAAAATTATATTCAACTGAGTCATTGTAGTTACTTCAAATAGTTTGTAAATTATACAAAAGCATTCAAATATAAACATGAAGTATTAATAATATAAAAATTGTACAAATATGTCCTATTTATAATATTAAAGTGTCTGGCTTCTCACTCACTGCAAGCATACTTTTATTAACAAAATGAATCAAATTCATTTAACATATAATTATGCTCTGGATTCACCATAGGCAACACTTTGAAGTATACAATCATGATAACCTCACTTTATACATCATACTGTTGTTTATAAATTGTTTTCATTTTATTTTGTCTAATGTTCACAATAACCTTAAGGTAGATATGAACGTTTATTTGCCCTTGAACTGTATATAAATTTTTGTTTGTTCCTTTACACTCTGACCTCTTCCCCATCCTGTGTCCTTCTTAATTAGATGCATGATTAGCTAAATTATGCAAAAGTATTAAAGAGAAATGGTAGTTTAATGTGGATTAGTCTCAAGTAAACTCGATTTTAACAGGGCCCTCAGAACTTAACCAGAAAAGTACTTAATGTTGAGGCCACTTGACACCATATTTCAATGTGGCAGATACGTTGGGGTCAAAGGGCCTCACTGCATCTGCAGGGTGATTTCAGATGATCTCCTATTTCTCTTGTGTGCAGAGGAGGCCCAGGCCTACCGCACGTGGTTGGGTGTGGGGGTTTTTTTCCCCTCCATCTTCCCCAATGTATGTCACTGATTGTCCTTATCAGTGTGGATTAGAAAATATAGCTCAGAAATCTATGTTCATAAATTTGATGTACATATGAGTATAAGCATACCCCATTTTGTGAATTTGCATTCCTAGTTATAAAGTGAGATAGGTGGACAGATCTATCCCTCAGATAGGTAGGTGGGTACGTAACTAGGTAAGTGGGTGGGTGGATAGATGTATGGATGGGTGGATATAGATAATAGATGATAGATACATAGGTAAATAGAAAGATAGATAATTTCTGAAACAAGGCAAAAGCCTGAAGGGTTAGAAACTGATCAAAGAAAAGTATTAGTATGGTCACTCTTGGAGGCAATGGAAGCCCAAAATTCTTGCTCTCAACTTTCACATGTGCCAGTCATTCCACATGGCCCATTCCCCTGCTCCCTCATCTGTAGAAGGTGTATAAACTCTATAGAAATAAGGATTTTGTCTTCTTTACCAGACTGACACAGCAGATTCTGAAATATTTTTTTCATAAAAGCCCTACAAAGAGGAGATTAATAGTTTTATTTACCTTTAAAGGATAATATTTTTTTATCAAAAATCTTTAAAAAGAGTTTTTAAAAGAATCCTAGCCAAGTTGCCGAGGAAGGGGAGTTGCTGTAGAAAGTCACACCCAGAACTGATTGTCAGACAGCGTGTGGCTGGTGTGTGGGAGCATGGTTGTATAGGTCCATATATTTAAATACATGCTACTTGGAAGAAAGCTGCTTTCTGTGTCACCGCACCCTCAGCCACTCAGACCAATGCTGCTTTGGGAGCCACAGGTGGGTACCTACAGGGCACTACCCCAGTGTCTTACAGTCACCAGAACTGCCCGCCAACTCATCTTAGCCCCTCTATTCCAGTGTCCATCTGGGCATTTTCCTTTTGTTAGAGCAGATCACAGCACGGCATACCATGCCCGACAGTGGTAAAGGCATCCTGACAAGAAAGACCCAGATCCCAATTAGATCCACTGTCAACCACCACTGCTGCTCAGATTGTCAACATATGCCCCCCCAAAGTCACACTCACATGGTTGTTTGTGGTAACTGAGCCTCCACAATTCACGGTATCAGTTCTTAAATATTTTAATATATTTTATTGATTATACTATTACAGCTGTCCCAGTTTTTCTCCTTTTGCCCTCTTCAATTCAGTACACCCAGTTCCCTCCAGCAATCTCCCTACTTAGTTCATGTACATGGGTCATGTATATTAAGCTCTTTGACTATACCAATTCCTATATTATTCTTTAAATCCCCCTATCTATGCTTTACCTACCAATTTGTGCTTCTTAATCCCTGCACCTTTCCCCCATTCTCCTCCTTCCCCCTCCCAACTGAAAAACCTCCAATAATATCCATATCTGTGATTCTGTTTCTGTTCTGCTTTTTTGCTTAGTTTGGTTTTTTAGATTCAACTGTTGATAGTTGTGAATTTATAGCCATTTTAGTGTTCATAGTTTTGATCTTCTTTACTTAAATAAGTCCCTTTAACATTTCATATTAATGGCTTGGTAATGATGAACTCCTTTAGTTTTACCTTGTATGGGAAGCACTTTATCTGGCTTTCAATTCTAAATGATAGTTTTGCTCGATGGAGTAATCTGGGTTGCTTTTTTTGAGAAATCAATTGAAAGTCTTATGGGAACTCCTTTGTAGGCAGTTATCTGCTTTTTTCTTGCTGCTTTTAAGTTTCTCTCTTTATCTTTAACTTTTGGCATTTTAATTATAATGTGTCGTGGTTTGGTCCTCTTTTGGTCCATCTTGTTTGGGACTCTCTGGCATCCCGGGCTTGTATGTCTATTTCCTTCACCAAATTAAGAAAGTTGTCTTTCATTCTTTTTCCAAAAAAGTTTTCAAATTCTTGTTCTTCAACTTCTCCATCCAATATCCCTATAATTTGAATGTCAGTATGTTTGAAGATGTCCCAGAGGCTCCTTACCATAACCTCATTTTATTGGATTCTTTTTTCTTGCTACTCTGATTGAATGCTTTTTTCCTTCCTTATGTTCCAAATCATTGATTTGATTCTCACTTTCATCCACTCCACTGTTTATTCCCTGTAAATTTTTCTTCATTTTTCTTAATATAAATTTCATTTCTGCCTGAGTCTTTTATATGCCACTGAAGTACCCAGTGAGTTCCTTCTGAATCTGACAGGTTGCTTATTTCCATTTTGTTTTGTTCTTTTTCTGGAGTTTCATTCTGTTCTTTTATTTGGGTCATATTTCTTTGTCTTGTCATTTTGGCAGCTCCCTGTGTTTGTTTCTATGTGTTAGGTAGAAATGCTTTGAGTCCTTGTCTTAGTAATGGGTGCTAATGTGGAAAAATCACACCCATAAGTTGGATGGGGCAAAGCCTTAAATAATCGCCAGGGCAGGGCAACTTGTGTGAACCACGTTGATGGAGTCTTAGATACTGTGTCACACTCTGTGGCTCTGTGTGGGGCAGGGCTCAGAAAAGAGACAATGGCCACTCCCTGGCCTCTGGAAGTTTCTCTGGAAGAAGCTGTCCCCTCACACTCGCACTGATGCCAGACACTTCAGTTTCTCCTTGTATGCCACTGGTGCCCTTGCAGCTGCTGCCTCAGTGCTAGATAGAACCCAGAGGGAATGAATTTGCATAAGTCTACTATGGGTCCTTTAAGAGGAGATGCCTGAGAATCCTGCAGTTTTTTCTGCAGCCCTGATTCCCACTGGTTTTTACAGCCGGAAGTTATGGGGCCTTATCTTCCTGGCACTGGAAACTTGGGCTGGGTGATCTGGTGTGAGGCTGGGATCCCTTGCTCCTGAAGTATCTCTCCTATTTTTTATCTACCACATGGGGTTGTGGGACCACCTGTTCTGTGTCTCCACATCTTAGCCCCTCCTACTCATCTGGATGAATGTGACTTCTTTAATTCCTTGGTTGTCAGACTTCCATACAGCTTGATTTTCTGATGATTCTGGGTGCTAGTTTTTTGGGGTTTTGTTTTGTTTTGTTTTTTGTAGTTTGGTTGTAATTTTTGCTATGGGTGTACGAGGAGGAAAGCCATGTTTACCTATACCTCCATCTTGACTGGAACTTCAGCTGTTAAATATTCTAAATACCACTCTTGTGTAGTACTGTGTACGTAAAGACATTCATCTGTCAAAGGCAGAGAAAAATCATAAAATATTAGAACTGGGGCTGAAGACTTCACCTTATTTTAACTATTAAGATCCCAAATTAGAAAACTCAAGCCTAAGGAAGTTAAGGAATTTATCTTAACTTTTCATAGGAAGCAGCAAAAAAAGTTAGTATGGAAGTATAGTTATATGCATTTTTCAAAATAGTTTACAGGGTCCAGCACAAATGGTACCATTTCTTTATTACAAAATATTTTATTATAAAATCATAAACACGCAATTCTGTAACATAACAATGTCACACTCAAGCACACCATATGAACATTTTAAGTGAAATGTTCAAATTAAAGCTATAAACTATTACACCCATATTATTAACCTATCAACCACACCCAAGCAGGCCTTACTTCTGCCAGACCCTGTATATTTACTTGAGTCCAGTTAAAAAAAATAAACTAAAATTACTTTTGAGAACAATTCGTAAGTCACAAATGGAAATAGAAACTCCAACAGACACCACTATCACCATGTTCTTCCAAATTCCCATGACAGGGTTTAGATGCATAAAAATCAAGATAAAACATGAATGTTGTATAACTGCCTCATGTTTATTGAAAATATATATTTGTTGGTATTAGAAATTATGAAGTATGTGAAAATGTCAGGGAAAGCCCTGACATGTACTACGTATTCAAAATGTTAAATAAATTGCTTAATAGGTATTTATTACACTAAGTAGTATAATTTCTTCTGATTTTTTCTTTCTGTTTTATTTATATAAAATGAATAAGGCAGAAAATAGTACCTTAGTATTGCCCCTGTTCTTCCTGTGTACCCAGTCCTGGTCCTAGGGAAGGGCACCTCACCATCCAGACATACTCAGTTTTAGGATGAATGGAGACAGACAATGGATTCGATGTTGCTGGTCCCTCAAGAACTATTAGTTGGCTTAACTGCAGCCTTGTCACGGCTCCAGTTCTAGAGAAAGTCATAATATGCAGACAGGATTGTAGGTTCTTAACAGGGAGGAAGGACTTGTGAATATCCAGGGAGCTCTCACCTCTCATCATAAGCAGAATTTATCTCTTAGAGGCTTGCTTTCTTTTAAGGTCTATTAAAACAAAGGTCTAATTGTAATTGGCTTAACAAACTTTAATATTGTTAAAGCATTTCTGTTGAAAACCAGTACAATGCTGATAATAATTTGTATTTCAAAACAATATATTCTGAGCTAAAACATGTATGTGCTCTAAACATATTCAGTGTGACTCAGTCTGTACAAGTTAATTCCAGTAATATTCTTTAGATAATTTCTCTTTAATTTATGCCTGGACAGTTTTCTCCCTCCAATATAAAAATGACAGAAATGGTCATTATAATGGAAATTATTTACTCAATGGTGGAATGGTTCTGAGTACCAATAGGTCAAAGACCATTTATTAATATGTTTGGTACCTTGGGCTGACTAAGATTTTAATGGATGATACTCCTAATTTAAATTTTAAGTGTGCATTAAAATTACCTTTTAATATAGCTCAAATTCACTTCTCATTGGGGCATCATGAAAAGAGTTGATTTATTGCTATTACTATTTAAAGTCACTCATTCAACAATATATATTGGGTAACACTATAGTAGTAACAGTGAAATAGACAGTTAAGCATCCTGTTTCACATAATTGATGGTACAGTTGTGGAGAGAGAAATGTAAAACCAAGCACAGAAATATGTGCATATAGATCATGATAAAAGTTATAAAATACAAAATAAACTAAACTAATGTGGAAAAATCACAGGGCAATGAGGGAAACTAAGTGTTTAGTAAAACCATCCCTGAGAAGATGATGTGATATTTAGGCTGTTTGTTAACAATAAGAAATTCGTTATAGGAATATCTTGGTGAACAGAATGTCAAGCAAAAGAAACAGCAAAGGCAAAGGCCTTAAGGAACACACAATATTTGAGGAAGCAAAGAAGAGGAAGGGTAGCCGGAGAACAGTGAAAGGGGCAAGCAATGGGATAAAATGACATGGAAGTCAACAAATGGCAGATGAAGGAGAGCTGTGTGTAGCATTGCAAGGAGCATGAATTCAATGCTAAGTACAATGGGGAACCAAACCTGGAGAAGGAGCCCCCTCTTTAACTAGTTTCTTTGTCCCTTCTGTTGCTAACCCAGATTAAATTCTCTTCAACAATAACCCCATCCAGGCTTTTTTTGCTGTCGCTGCCTCATGATCAATTGGTGGGTAACCATCAAAGGGCTTCGGTTGCTCTGCAGGAAGGTAAGAGGAAGGTCCACAGTCAGTGCGGAAATGATGTGTCAGGTGACACAGCAGCAGAGAGCACCTCAGTAACTAGGCAGCAGCTTCCCAGATTGTTTCAATTGCAGCTACTTTCCTCATGTTCTTTCTTTTCTCAATCAATTATAAAATAACTTTTTATTTAGCTTTTTACGTCAGTTATAAGCATTTTTCCCCTTATGAAACTATTCCGTAATCATGATATATATACTACCAAATCTTGTTTTTAAATTAAACCTTAGAATCATCAGTATATGAACAGTTTCATTAATACCTCCTCCAAGGAAAGCATGAGTTGACAAAGTACAATTAGAGAGGTTAAGCAAATGTGATGTCTCCTCCATTTCATAATAAAAACAGAGAATACAAGGTCTATTCAGAAGGTATACATCCAAGTAATGTGAGAAATAGAGACATTTATTGAAGGAGATACAAGATGGAAGAAACATTGTACACAGGACAATGATGCCTCAGTCCCCTTCAAAGTAAACACCTTGGGACCTCACACAGTTCTCCCAGTCACCATCAGCTGCCCTGTCCTATTTTCCTGAATCTCACTGATGGTCTGAAATCTCATCCCTTTCAAAGGTGATTTTAGTTTTGGGAAAAGCCAGAAGTCGCCAAGTGGCCAAATCTGGGCTGTAGGGATGCTGCGTCATCTGGGTGATTTGATGTTTCGCCAGAAAACTCTGCATGAGATGTGATGCATGAGTGGGCACATTGTCATGATGAAGCTGCCAATCACCAGTTGCCCATAGCTGTGGCCTTCTGAATCACCTAAGAGTTTCTGCGGAGGAATTTTCAAACTCAACACGAAATTAGATGCAGATTTGTTTCTCTACTTGCTCCAGCATTTTGAATGGGATTGGCCACCCACTACACATGCTCACTTAATGGTGTCTACCGCCCCCACTGATTAGTACAGTGAAGTTATTTTTCACACATGTGCATTCCAGTCCACTCTCCTTGGCTGTCAAGTTACATCAATGTTGTGCAACCCATTCTCGTTATATTAACAATGGCTGGACTTTTTCCAGACAGACCTCATATTCTTAAAGAAGTAAAAAATGCAGGCATTTTTTGAAAAAAATATTTTCTCCACTTGTGTTTCTCTTACTATCAAGTACTCTAATGCTAGGAAATGTCCTTATATGAAATATTTTGTACTTCTAAATGTAGGTAGATGTTTGCAAATTTGCTTTACCTCTAAAAGAACACTCTTTAAACAGTTTATTTTTTTTAAAAAACAGCTTTATTAAGATAGGTTGTCATGCCATATTTAAAGTGTGCAGTTCATTATGCTTTGCCATAACTATCCACCTGTGAAACCCTCACCACAATGTAGACAGTGAACATATGTATCTCTCCCAAAGTGTTTACTTTGCCCATTATAATTCCTCTCTCTGGCAATTCCCAACCACTCATCCTCTTTCTTATACTATAGACTTGTTTGTGTTTTCCAGAATTACATATAAATAGAATCAAAGAAGAATTCCTTTTTGGCTTATTTCACAGCATAGTTAATTTTGAGATTCATACATGTTATTGCTAGTATCAAAATTCATTTTTGATACTATCAATAATGGAAAATTGTTTATTGTTATTCTATTACAATTATCCCAATTTTTCTCTCTTGCCCTCCTCCACCCAGCCCACAGCTGCTCCCACAGTTAATGCCCACACCATTGTCCATGTCCATGGGTCATACATATATGTTCTTTGACCAGTCCCTTCATCTTCTTTCCACCATTATCCCACTCCTACATCCCCATTGGATGCTGTTCCATGTTCAATATGTTCCATGTTTCCATGCCTCTGGTTCTATTTTGTTCGTTACTTTATTTTGTTCATTAGATTCCTCTTATAGGTGAGATCATATGGTATTAGTCTTTCACCACCTGGCTTACTTCACTTAGCATAATACCCTCCAGCTCTATCCATGCTATTATAAAAGGCAGGAATTCCTTTTCTCTTTCTGCTGGGCAGTATTCCATTGTGTAAATGTACTACAGCTTTTTGAGCCACTCATTTATCGACTGGCACTTCAGTTATTTCCAGCACTTGGCTATTGTAATTAGTACCACTATGAGCATAGCAATGCATAGGATCTTTTGAATTGGTGTTTCAGGATTCTTAGGGTGTATTCCAGGCAGTGGAATCACTGGGTCAGAAGGCAGTTCCATTTTTAATTTTTTTTTTGAGGAAATTCCACACTGTTTTCCGCAGTGGTTACAGCAGCCTGCATTTCCACCAAGTGTGCAGTAGGGTTCCCTTTGCTCTACATCCCCATCAGCATTTGTCATTCATTGCTATATTAATGATAGCTGTCCTGACAGGTGTGAGGTGAGATCTCACCAGGTTAGGAAAGTTTTCTGTCATTATTTTTCAAAGGGGTTTTCTATCCCTTGTTCCTTTTTCTTCTTCTTCTGGAATCCCTATGATGTGAATATTGTTACAGTCCATGTTGTCCTGCAGCTCACTTAAACTATATTCATTCTTTTTGAGTCTTGTTTCATTTTTTTGCTTTGACTGGATATTTTTTTCCACCTTGTGTTCCAACTCATTGTTTTGATTCTCTGCTTCATGTGGCATGCTTTTAATTCCTTCTAGTGTGTTCTTCATTTCAAGTATTGTATTCTTCATTTCTACCTGCCTCTTATTCATAGTTTCCATGTCATTTATCATGTTGATGTAGTTCTCACTAAGTTCCTTAATTTCCTTATAACCATTACTTTGAACTCTATGTCTTATAAATTGCTTGCCTCAGTTTTATTTAGTATTCTTTCTGGGGATTCCTCCTTTTCTTTCAATTAGGAGTTTGTTTCTTTGTCTTCCCATTCTAGGTGGCTCTTTTGTTTGTTTCTACATGTTATATTGATCTGCTTCGACTCTCCGTTTGTGGGATGCACTTCTATGGTAGCAGTCCTGTGTAACTCAATGGTACAGTCTCCTTGAACTCCTGAGCTGGACACTCTAGGGATGCCCTTTATGTTGATTATGTGAGCTCTCTTGTTGTAATTTGGTTTTGGCTGTTGATGGCTCATTTGTTAGTTGGTTCTACCCTGAGACTGGATGACTGCGCTTCACAACCACCACCAGGTCCTGTATGCTATTCAATAGGAGCAATCAGAACAAAACAAAATAGCCCAATGAACAAAACCCCCACCAGCAAAAATATCTCCCACCACTACAATGAAATCAAGAACAAATGAGCTAAAATTAATAAAGATGGAAAGAAGGTGAGAATAATATAAGAGAAAAAAAGAATTTGAACAGAAAGAAAATGATTTTGAGAGAGTAGGAGGAGAAATAATAAGAGTATGGAATAGAAATGAGACAAAGGACAGGAAAAAATAATATTTACAACACAGATAAAATAGGGAGGAAATAGATCAAACTGGGGTAAGAAAAGTGAAGAGTACAAAGTGATGCTTGGAGAAAAAAATAATTTAAAAAATTAGGAACCGAATTGAAGAAAAACAACCATCAAAGGAATATCTATGACAAAGGAGCAGAGATTAATATAGAAAGAGAATAATAATATTTTAAGGAAGAAAAAGGAAAGAAAAAAGTCAATTTTGAGCTAACAGAAAGAAAAATGATTTTGAGAGGATAGAGGGAAATGTTAAGTGTATGGGTTAGAAATCAGGCTAAGAAAAGGAGAAATTAAACTTTAAAGTAAAAATAAAACAGTGCAGAAAGAAGGATAGATGGAGTAGTACAGTGGAACAGTAAAATATGATATAAAATTTAAAAAATACTAAACAAACTAGGAATAAATTGAAGAAATGTAGCAAACTCCAATATCAATGACAAAAACAATTCAAAGGATCAATTAACCCAGGAGCTGGTTCTTTGAAAAGATAACCAAAATTGACAAAACTTTAACCTAACTGGTCAAGAAAAAAAAAGAAAGAGGACTAAAATAAATAAAATCAGAAAAGAAAGAGGAGATGTTACAACTGATACCACAGAAATAAAAAGGATTATAATAAATTACTATGAACAACTATAACCCAAGGAATTACACAACCTGAGAAAAATGGATACATCTCTAGAAACATACAATCTTCCAAAACTGAATCAAGAAGAGCAGAAAGCCTGAATAGACCAATAACACCTATTGACATAGAAGCAGTAATAAAAAAATTCCTGGCACACAAAAGCCGTGGATTGAATGGCTTTCGCAGGCGCATTTTACCAAACATTAAAGGAAGAACTAACTCCAAACATTATTAAACTATTCCAAAAAATTCAAGAAGAGGAAGGATTCCCAAACTCTTTTTAAAAGATCAGCTATTATCCTAATTCTAAGATCAGCTAAAGAGACAACAAAGAAAGAAAACTATAGGTCAATATCTCTGATGAACTCAGGTGTGAAAATACTCAACAAAATATTGGTGATTTAGATCCAGTAATAAATTAAAAATACTTTGCACCATGATTAAGAGAAATTCATTATAGGCAAGCAAGGATGACACAATATTGACAAGTCAATAAATGTAATACACTTAATAAACGAAATGAAGGACAAGAATCATAAGGTCATATCAGTAGATGCTTAAAAAAGCATTTGATAAAATCCAGCACCCATTTATGATAAAACCACTCAACAGTGGAATAGAGGGAGCATATCTCAACATAATAAAGA
The DNA here is from genome assembly GCA_004026545.1 of Mormoops blainvillei. Classification (NCBI taxonomy): domain Eukaryota; kingdom Metazoa; phylum Chordata; class Mammalia; order Chiroptera; family Mormoopidae; genus Mormoops; species Mormoops blainvillei. The sequence continues at coordinate 67,861 of PVJD01006246.1, forward strand.
CCATATATGAGAAACCTATTACCCACATCATACTCAATGGGCAAAAATTAAAAGCTTTATTTTTAAGATCAGGAACAAGACAAGGGTGTCTGCTTTCAACACTCTTATTCAAAATACTACTGAAGTTTCTAGTCACAGCAATCAGACAGAAGTAGAAATAAGGAACAGCTAACCCCTATCCTTCTCAAACTATTCCAAAAACTCCAAGGGGGAAGACTCTCAAACTCTTTTTATGAGGCCAGCATCATCTTAATCCCAAAACCAGATAAAGACACAACAAAAAAAGAAAACTACAGGCCAGTATCACTAATGAACATAAATGTTAAAATCCTCAAAAAAACATTGGCAAACCACACCCAACCTGCATTAAAAAGCATTTAATACATTAAAAAGATCATACACCTTGATCAAGTGGGTTTCCTCCAAGGAATGCAAGGATGGTATAATATTCACAAGTCAATAAATGTGATACATCTCATAAACAAAAGGAAACATAAAAATCACATGATCATATCAATAGATGTGGAAAAAGCATTTGACAAAGCACAGAACACATTTATGATAAAAAACACTCAGCAAAGTGGGAGCAGAGGGAGCATGCCTCAACATAATAAAGGCCTTATATGGGAAACCTACAGCCAGTGTCAATGGGCAAAAACTAATACCTTTCCCACTAAGATCAGGAATGAAACCAGTATATCCACTTTCACCACTTCTATTAAATACAGTATTGGAAGTCCTAGCCACAGAAATCAGACAAGAAAAGAAAGGCAACCAAATTGGAAAGGAGAAAGTAAAACTGTCATTGTTTGCCAATGACATGGTAGTGTACATAGAAAACCCTATAGACTCTACCAAAAAACTACTGGACCTAATAAGTGAATTTGGCAAAATAGCAGGATACAAAGACAACATTCATAAGAATAAGGCATTTTTATAAAAGAACAATGAAATATCAGAAGCAGAAATCAAGGGAAAAAATCCCATTTACTTAGCAACAAGAAAAATAAAGTACCTAGGTATAAACTTAACCAAGGAGGTTAAAGACCTGTACTCAGAAAACTATACAACACTGAAGAAAGTAATTAAGGAAGACACAAATAAATGGAAGTTTATATCATATTCATGGATTGGAAGAATTATCATCATAAAAATGTCCATACTACCCAAAGTAATTTAGATTCAATTTAGATTCAACACAATCCCTATTAAAATACCAATGACATATTTTGCAGATCTAGAACAAACATTTCAAAAATTTATATGGAAAAATAAAAGACCCTGAATAGCTGCAGCAGTTTTGAGAAAGAAAAACAAAGCAGGAGGGATCATAATACCTGATATCAAACTATATTATAAGACCACTGTAATCAAAACAGTCTGGTACTGGCATAAGAACAGACACCTAGACCAATAGAACAGAATAGAGAGCCCAGAAATAAAATGATGTCTCTGTGGTCAACTAATATTTGACAAAGGGATAGTAGCATAAAATTGAGTAAAAATAGCCTCTTCAACAAATGGTGTGGGGAGATCTGGACAGGTACATGCAAACAAATGAAACTAGACCAAAATAAACTCATATTGGATAAATACTTAAATAAAAGTCACAGCACCATGAAAGTCTTAGAGGAGAACTTAGGCAGGAAAATTTCAGATATTTCATGCAGCAATATTTTCACTGATATGTCCCTTAAGAACAAGGGACATAAAGGAAAGAATAAACAAATGGAACTTCAACAAATTAAAAAAATTCTGCATGGCTAAAGAAAACATCAGCAAAATTAAAAAGGAACCAACTACATGGGAAAATATACTTGCCAATGATACCTTGGACAAATATTTGATCTCCAAATACATAAAGAACTCACATGACTCCACACCAGGAAGACAAAATATCCAATTAACAAATGGGCAAAGGACATGAACAGACACTTCCCCAAGAAGGACATACAGAGGGCCCAGAGGCATATGAAAGGATGCTGAAGATAATTAACCATTATGGAGATACAAATTAAAACCACAATGAGATACCACTTCACACTGGTCAGAATGGCCATCATAACCAAGTCAACAAACAAGTGCTGGCAAGGTTGTGGACAAAAGGGATCCCTAGTACACTCTTGCTGGGAATGCAGACTGGTTCAGCCACTGTGGAAAAACAATATAGAATTACCTTAAAAAACTAAAAATGGAACTGCCTTTCGACCCAACAATTCCACTGCTAGGGTTATATCCTAAGAATCCTGAAACATCAATTCAAAAGACCCCATGAACCCCAGTGTTCATAGCAACACTATCTACAATAGCCAAATGCTAGAAATAGCCTAACTGTCCATCAGTAAATGAGTGGATCAAAAAACTGTAGTACATTTACACAATGGAATATTATGTAGCTGAACGAAAGAAGGAACTCCTACCCTTCGCAACAGCATGGATGGAACTGGAGAGCTTTATGCTAAGTGAAAGCCAAGCAGTAAAAGACAAACACCATATGATCTTACCTATAAGTGGAACCTAATCAACCAAACAAACAAGCAAACTAAATAGAACCAGAGACATGGAAATAAAGAACAAACTGATAGTGACCATAAGGGAGAGAGGAGAAAATGAGGGAAAGAAGGGGAAGCATCATCAAAGAATAGGTATAAAGGACCCACAGACAAAAACAAGGGGCAGTGGGAGTGGGTAGGGCACAGGAGAGTAATGGGGGGTATAATAGGGACAACTGTAACTGAACAACAATTTAAAAAAAGAAGAAAAGAAGAAGAAATCAAAGATATCAAAAATTGAAAGGAGGAAGTAAAACTATCATTATTTGCAGATGACATGATAATGACATAGAAAACCCTACAGATTGCATCAAAAAATTACTCAACCTAATAAGTTGATTTGGCAAAATAGCAGGATACAAAATTGGTATTCAGAAATTCATGGCATTTTTGTACACCAACAATGAACTATCAGAAAGAGAAAGGAAAAAAAAATCCAATTTACTATAGCAACAAAAAAAAAAGTATGTAGGAGCAAACTTAATCTTTGAACACTCTCTATGCATTTTTCATCATTAGTAACACGGAAAGATTTTCTTTGAGAACATGGTGCCAGAAAGTGTTTTTGTATTAACAACATGAGAAGTATTTGTGTAGACAGAGAGTAGGAAACCAAGGAGAAATGGTATTACCAAGATCCTCAGAGACTATTATTTTGTTAGTGACCACAAGTGAAAAGTGTGATTTAAACATTCTAATCAGGTTCTCTAAAATGCAAACTACTCTTACTTTCAGTAATGGGTCCTTTGGAGCAATAAAGATACCCCTGCATGTAATGAGATGACAAAAGCATGACTTTCCATCTAAGATACTACACTTCCCAGAATGTCCTTTTCTCAAAAATCTGTATTCTTTGTTAAAGATGCTGCAAGATGAGAGCACTGCTGTCACTGTGGACAGAGATGTCACATAAACCTTTTTCTCCGGAAGTGTTTTACAGTTTTACTAAAACTTTAGAGTAGGTTAAATATCAAATATATATAAATATATATATTTACATTTATATATATTTTAATTGAAATCAAAATATTTATTTGAAATATGGAAATAAATCCTTTATTTAAAAAATCAGTTTCTTGACCAAATAAAGACTTTCGTTTTGTAGGTGGGAAAACAAGAGATGACCTGCTCACCCAGGTCACTCCAGATAGTGGTGGAATAGCAAGTCTTTACTATTACAGAGGAAATTCTTTCCTCTCCACCATTATTTTCCTATGACTTTAGGGAAGTTGTAGGCCCAATAATTGAATTACTTTGTCATGTGAATAGAGAGAAATGGAAGGAAGAGAAGGGTAGAAAAACATCTAAATGGAAACTATAACTAATACATACCTACTCTTCAGTTAACAAAGACCAAGGTGGAGAATTGAAGAATGTCTGCTTAGAAACCTGAAGTGCTCCCCATGTTGTTACTGATTATGTTTTTTTTGTTTGTTTGTTTGTTTTGTTAGCCAGTGACCCAATAGCTAAGTCCCTAAGATTGGTATAAACTTAAGTAATGACTACTGATACAGAAATGATCCAATATGGAGCTCTGGTTCTAGGTGAACCTATTACAATATTATTCCTGTACATCTTATTAATCTTTGAAGTTAATTGCATTACTTTGGTGATAAATATTTTATTTTTCTATTCTATTTTTCAATTATAGTCAAAATTACATGTTATTTTGTATCGTTTTCAGATGCACAGTACAGTGGTCATACACTTCACAAGGTGCTCCCACCATTATTTCCAGTACCCACCTGGTACCATACATAGTTATTACAATATTATTCCCTATGCTGTGCTTTACATCCCTGTGACTATTTTGTAACTACTAGTTTGTATTTTTTAATCCCTTTACCTTTTCATCCAGTTACTGAGTGCCCTTTCCTCTGCCAACCATTGGTATGTTCTCTATATCTCTGAGTCTGTTTCTATTTTGCTTTTTCATTTATTTGGTTCTTTAGATTCAACATATAAGTGAAATCTTATTGTATTTGTCTTTCTCATCTGACTCATTTCACTTAGCATAATACACTCTAGTTCCATCCATGCTGTCAAAAATACTAAGATTTCATTTTTTATGCCTGAATAATATTCCGTCATCTATAAGTACCACCTTTTCTTTATCCAATCATCTACTGATAGACACTTGGGTGGTTTTATGACTTTACCATTGTCAATAATGCTGCAATGAACATAAGGATGGGTTCATTGTCTCCATCAAGAGAATTTCAACAGGAACTGCAACCCAACCAGAGTGATTCTGCTGACAAAGTCCAACCGGGACCCAAATGGCAAGGACTTAGCCCCCTAGAACATTGCAAATGGTGCATGTTGGAAGGGCTTAAGTAAGGGTTGCCTAAACAAACAAACAAACAAAAAAACCTGAATGTAATACAGGTTGTTCAACAAAAATTGAAAAAAAATCCTTCTGAATTTTTAGAAAGTATCTGTCAGGTCTGTTGAAAGTACACTGATGTTGACTCACAGATACCAGAAAATGTCCAACTGATAAATATTACTTCTATTGCACAAAATGCTCTAGGTATCAGAAGGAAGCTCCAGCACTTAGATAACACATTGGGAATAAATCCCTCCTCACTGGTAGATGTAGTCTTTAAAGCAGGGGTGTCCAACCTGTGGCCCATGGGCTGCATGCAATCCAGGGTGGTTATGAATGTGGCCCAACACAAAATCATAAATTTTCTTAAAACATTACGAGGATCCAAGATGATGGAGGAATGAGTGGAATTTATGCTAACCTCCTTCCAGGGCCAATCTGGAATTACAACTAAATTGTAGAGAAACCATCTGGAATAAACAATTGAATAATAGCAGGAGAGAAGGTTTATAACATGGACAGACAGAAGAAAAAGCTTCAGCACAACCTGACTGGTAGGGACTGCAGTGGAGATACCAGAGGGCTGGCTGTGCTCCTTCAGGTAGTAGTTGAAGTGCCACGGGAATATTTCAGTGGCTGGTGGGTTCCCCCTGAGAAGCGTGGGGTCTAAACCCCAAGCTGGGCTCCCCAGCCAATAGGACCAAGCCCCAAAAGTACACAGATAACATCCAGCTACAGAAAATGGCAGGGTTTCTCTCTGACAGACACAGATGGCTAGAGACACAGAGGACCGTTTAAAGGACCAATGCATAAATTTTCATATTCAGCCACTTATCCTGGTATCTGGCAATAGGGAAGGTAGGCAGAATGGACTAGAGATCCTTGAGGGAAGACTGGGGACAGTGGCTTTGGGGAGAGAACTGAGAGAGCAGCCACCAGGATCCCAGTGCTGAGTCATCCCCTGTACTGCAGGAGCCATTTTGCTCAGGCAGACACCTCCCCTCTGAATGGCATTAGCCTGAGGGGAAGCAAGAGCCCTACCACCTGGAATACTCTGCCCCACCCTGTGGAGCATAAACCTGATTGCTGATTTCAGAGTGACTAGATTAACAACTGAAGGAGTGAGCCACGGACAATGGGTCTATGGTAGTCTGGAACAGGCTGCCTAAGGCCAGGCTGGGACACCATCTGATATCACCAGAGGTGGATCCAGAAAGAAAAAACAGTGGTAAATACTAGAGGCTACCAAGATGAAGTCCACTGTGGTCTTCTCCGTGATTTATGATATTTTCTATCCTGCATAGTTGTTCAACATTCAGTTCTTGTCCTACAAGGTTTTGCATATTAACTCACTAGATTTCATACTACAGTTTATTTAATTCTCACATTTTGCTCCTCCCTTCTTTTACCCCATTTTACCTTCTTCTTTCTTCTTATTATTTTCATTTTAAATTTTGTTTTCTCTCTTGATACAACTTGTTTCCATTCCACACTCTTTATTTCTCCTCTGTCCAGCCTCTTGAAACCAATTTTCTTGTCAATGGCCATCTCACTTTCTTTATCCTGATCTTCAAATACCCATGTCCTCTCTCCACCTTTGTCAATTTTTGCTCATTGGTTGTGGATAGGATAGTTGTTTTTGCATTATTTCATTTTTATCTCTAGATCTTCACTATTTTTGTATTTCAAATCTGAAAATTTATCATTCCCCTCTCTTCCTCCATTCTGCCTGTTCTATCTTTTGTCTCAAATTTTAATTTTTCCCTCTCTTAGCTTGGTTTTATTCTTTCATTTTTTTCTTTCATCCTTCCCTTTCTCTTTTTCATCTAAAATTTTAATGCTTCCCTCTCTTAGCCTGGTTTTTATTCCTAGCTCTTAGTGTTCCTTCTCCCTCTATCATCTCTGAATAACATCCCTTTCCTCTAGACATTTCTTAAGCTTTTCTTTCTTTCTTTTTCCCTCTTATTCACAGCCCACCTATAGTAATCCTAGTTTATTTGTTGTTAGTGTAGTAGTGACTCTTTTTCTCCATTTGTTTTTTTTTAATTCTTTATTGACTTTTTTCCTTTTCTTTCTCACTCCCACTTTATTTTTTTTTTAATTTCTGTTTAAATCTGATACTATAGGCTTCCCTTCTCTTACTCCATTCTGTATTCTTCATTTGCTTTTTTATTTATGATGTAAACTTTACTTTCTGTCTTCACATTGCTCCTAATCCCAGCTTTTATTCATACTCCTTGCTCTAATCTCTTAAAATCATTTTTCTTTCTGTTAGTAATCTCATATACAGTTCTCCTTTCCTATAATAGTCTTAATTTCTTTTCACCCTTATTAATACCAGTTCATTTGCTGTTGATAGTGGCATTATGGGTGTGAGTTATTTTTGTGGGTGTGGGTTTGTTTCATGGGATGTGTGTGTGTGTGTGTGCGTGTGTCTTATTCTGGTAGCACCTACACAACAGCATACAAGATATGGTGGGTGGAGTTACCCTCAGACAGACAACTGGAGGGAAGGACCCACCAAAGAATGACCCAACAACAATCAAAACACAATTACATCCAGGGAGCCAACATAAATGGTATAAAGGGCATCCCAAGAACATCAAGTTCAGGAGATCAGGGAGATTTCCCCACTGAATACCACAGGACTCTTACCATAGAAGGTCATTCAACAAAGACAGGGAGTCAAAGTAGAATAATTTAAGAAGCAGAAACAAACAACAAGAGTCTTCCCTAAAATGAGGAGGCAAAGAAAAAAAACCCAATCAAAAGGAAAAGAAGAATCCCGAGAAAGAGTACTAAATGGAATAGAGGCAAGTTAGCTATCAGACATTGAGTTCAAAACAATGGCTATAAGGAAGCTCTATGAGGTCAGTGAGAATTACAGACAACTACAGAGAAGCTACAAGGAACTTACTGAAAACTACATCATCATGAAAAAAGACATATAAACTATCAATAAGAACCAGGAGGAAATGAAGAATACAATTTCTAAATTGAAGAACACAGTAGAAGGGATTAAAAACAAGCTAGTTGAAGTAGAGAATTGAATCAGCAAACTGGAAGACAAAGTAGAAAAAAATTCCCAGACAGAGCAAGAAAAGGAAAAAAGACTCAAAAAGAATGAATAGAAGTTAAGAGACATGCAAGACAACATGAAACATAGCAAAACCCATATAAAATGGATGTCAGAAGGAGAAGAGGATCAAGGGATAGAAAATCTGTTTGAAAAATGACAGAAAAATTCCCTAATTTGTTAAAAGAAAAGTCTCACAAGTCCAGAAAGCACACAGGGTCTAAACCAAGATGAACCCAAAAAGGCCTGTTCCAAGACACATTATAATTAAAATGGCAAAATTCAAAGACAAAAGGAGAATCTTAAAGGGAGAAATAAGAAGTAACTTACAAGGGAGCTCCAATAAAGCTAGTAGCTGATTTCTCAACAGAAACACTACAAACCAGAAGGGAATGGCAAAAAATACTCAAAGTAATGAAAAGCAATGGCCTGAAACCAAGACTACTCTACCCATAAAGGCTCTCATTTAAAATGGAAGGTGAATTAAAGAGCTTCCCACACAAAAGAAGACTTAAAGTATACACCTCTACAAAACCAGCATTGCAAGACATGCTAAAGGTAGTGCTTTAAGAACATGAAGAAAAAGAACAAGAGAGAAACACAGATACAAAGAGGAAAAATAGCATGATTAAATACCTATTAATAATAACCTTAAATGTAAATGGATTAAATGCTCTAATTAAAAGTCATAAGGTAGATTAATGGATAAGAAAACATAACCTGCATATATGCTGTCTACAAGAGACCCACCTCAAAACAAAAGACCTACACAGACTGAAAGCGAAGTGTTGGAAGAAAACATTTCAAGCAAATGGACAGGAAAAAAAAAAAAAAACGGGGTTGCAATACTTATATCAGTCAAAATAGATTTCAAAACAAGACCATAAAAAGGGACACAGTAGGACACTTTGCAATACTTACAAGTAGAATCCATTAAGAAAACATTAACATTGTGAACATATATGCACCCAACAGAGTAGCATGCAAATATACAAAGAAAATCTTGGAGGACTTCAAGAAATATACAAAAAGAAACACACTTATACTAGGGGGTTTTAACACCACACTGTCAACAATGGATAGATCTTCCAAAGAATCAACAAGGATGTTGTGGTAATGAACGATGCACTAGATCATATGCACTTAAATGATATATACAGAACTTTTCACCTAAAGGAAACAAAATATACATTCTTTACTAATGCACATGGAACATTTTTAAAGATAGATCACATGGTAGGCACAAAACAAGCCTCGACAAATTCAAGAAAATTAAAGTCATATCAAGCATTTTCTCAGACAACAGTGGCTTCAAATTAGAAACCAACCTCAAGGAAAAAACTCAAAAACAGTCAAATTCCTGGATACTGAATCACATGTTATTAAACAATGAGTGAGTTAATATGAGATCAAGGAAGAATTCAAAAAGTTTCTGGAATCAAATAAAAATGGAGACATTTTATTTTCAGGCCCAAAACCTATGGGACACAGCAGAAGCAGTCTTAAGAGGGAAGTTCATAGCAATAGAGACCTATGTAAAAAAGATAGAAATATTTCAAATGAACAACCTAACCCTACATCTACAAGAACTAGAGGAACAACAAAAAACAGAGCCCAGAGCAAGTAGAAGGAAACAAACAGGCAAATACAGAGCAGAATTAAATGATATAGAGACTAAAACAACTATGCAAAGGATCAATAATTCCAGGAGCTGGTTCTTTGAAAAGATAAGCAAAATTGATGAGCCTTTAAGCAGACTCATCAAGCAAAAGAGAGATAACCCAGCTAAACAAAATCAGGAATGAAAGAGTGAAATTACAACTGATACCACAAAAATACAAAGGGTTTTAAGAAATTACTATGAATAACTATATGCCAAGAAATTTGAAAACCTGGGTGAAATGGACAAGTTTCTAGAAACATATAATCTTCCAAATGAATCAAGATGAAGTAGAAAACCTGAACATACAGATAATAGCTAGTTAAACTGAAGCAGTAATCATAAAACTCCCAGCACATCAAAGCTCTGGACTGGACAGTTTCACAGGAGAATTTTATAAAACATTTAAAGAAGACCTAACTTCTATCCTTCTCAAACTATTCCAAAAAAGAAAAAATCCAAGAAAAGGAAGACTCCAAAATTATTTTTATGAGACCAGCATCATCCTAATCCAAAAACCAAACAAAGACACAACATAGAAAGAAAACTATAGGCAATATCACTGATGAACATAGATGCTAAAATCCTCAACAAAATACTGGCACACCACATCCAGCATTACATTAAAAAGATCATACTCCTTAATCAAGTGGGATTCATCCCAGGAATGTAAGGATGGCATGATATTCACAAATCAATAAATGTAATACATCATAAACAAAAGGAGAGACAAATACCACATGATACCGTCAATAGATGGGGGAAAAGTATTTGATAAAATACAGCACCCATTTATGATAAAAAACACATAACCAAGTGTGAATGGAGGGATCATTCCTCAAAGTAATAAAGGTCATATAGGAGAAACCTACTGCCAACATCATACTCAACAGGAAAAAATATGTTTTCCTCCTCAGGTCAGGCACAAGATGAGGGTGTCTGCTTTCTCCACTTATATTCAATATAATATTGGAAGTTCTAGTCACAGTGATCAGTCAAGAAAAAGAAATGAAAGGCAACCAAATTGTAAAGGAGGAGGTAAAACTGTCATTGTTTGCAGATGACATGACAGTGTACATAGAAAACCTTATAGACTCCAAGAGAAAACCACTCAACCTAATAAGTGAATTGGGCAAAATGGCAGGAAACAAAGTCAATATTCAGAAATCAAAGGCATTTTTGTACATAAACAATGAAATATCAGAAACAGGAATTAGGAAAAAAGCCATTTACTATAGCAATGAGAAAAATAAAGTACGTAGGAATAAATTTAACCAAAGAAGTTAAAGACCTGTATTCAGAAAACTACAGAACATTAGAGAAAGAAATTAAAGGAGACACAAATAAATGGAAGCATATGCCGTGTTCATGGATTTGAAGAATTAATATCATTAAAATGTCCATACTACCCAAAGCAATTTATAGATTCAATGCAATCCCTATTAAAATACCAATGACATATTTCACAGATATATAACAAACATTTCAAAAATTTATATGGGAACACAAAAGACCCTGAGTAGCGTCAGCAATTTTAAGAAGAACAAAGTAGGAGGGATCACAATACCTGATATCAAACTCTATTACAAGCTACTGTCACAAAACAGTCTGCTACTGGCATAAAACAAACACATAGACTAATGGAATAGAATAGAGAGCCAAGAAATAAACCCATATCTTTGTGGTCAATTAATATTTGACAAAGAGGGATGGAGAATAAAATTGAATAAAAGTAGCCTCTTTAATAAATGGTGTTGGGAGATCTGGACAGGTACATCCAAAGAAATGAAACTAGACCACCAACTTACACCATACATAAAATAAACTCAAGATGGATAAAATATTTAAATATAAATCATGACAATATGAAAGTCCTAGAGGAGGACATAGAAAGGAAAATTTCAGATATCACACACACCAATATTTTCACTGATATGTCCCCTACGACAAAGGATATAAAGGAAAGAATAAAAAAATGGCACTACATGAAAATAAAATCTTCTGCATGGATAAAGAAAACATCAGCAAAATAAAAAGAGAACCAATCACATGTGAGAAAATATTTGCCAAAGATACCTGGGACAAGGGCTTGACCTCCAAAATATGTAAAGAACACATAAGACTCCACACCAGAAAGACATACAATCCAATTAAAAATGGATGAAGGACCTGAACAGACACTTCCCCAAAGAGGACATACACAAGGCCCAGAGACATATGAAAGGATGCTCAGCATCACTAGCCATCAGATGATGCAAATTAAAACTACAGTGTGATACCACTTTATACCTGTAAGAATGGCCATCATTAACAAATCAATAAACAACAAGTGGTGAAGAGGTTATGGAGAGGTAACCCTAGTGCACTGTTGGTGGGAATGCAGACTGGTGCAGCCACTGTGGAAAACAGTATGGAATTTTTCAAAAAACTGAAAATGAAAAGCCTTTTGACATGGTGATTCACTGCTGGGATTATATACCCTAGGCATCCTAAAACACTAATTCAAAAGATCCTATGCACCCCAATGTTCATAGCAGTACTATTTACAATAGCCAAGTTCTGGAAACAGCCTAAGTGCCCATTAGTAAATGAGTGAATCAAAAAACTGTGGTACATTTACACAATGGAATACTAGCAGCAGAAAGGAAGAAGGAACTCCTACACTTTGCAACAGCATGGATGGAACTGGAGAGCATTATGGTAAGTGAAATAAGCCAGGTGGTAAAAGACAAATGTGATATGATGTCACCTCTAAGTGAAACCTAATCAACAAAACAAACAAGCAAGCAAAATAGAACCAATAACTTAGAAATAAAGAACAAAGTGAGAGTGACCAGAGGGGAGAGTGGAGGGAGATAAAGGAGGAAAGAAGGGGAAGGGTCAAGTCAAAGAACATTTATAAATGACCCATCGAAAAGGATAACGGGTGTGGTGGGGAGGACTGAATGTGGGAGAGGGGCGGTGGCCAGGCCATGGGAGAGCAATGAGAAAAAAATGGGGACAACTGTAATTGAACAGCAATGAAAAATCCATTATGAGATTTTTTTGTAATTATATGTCACAATGTCAGGTAAAATAAATGTACATATGTTGTTGCCGTTTGTATGCATGCATAGCTTCAGTTTTACAGTGGTATGTGGTTTCCAGTGGGCTATCCTCCAAGTGCAGACAGTAGAATTGACACTATCAGGCATTTCACGTGCTAGTGAACTTATCAAGGCAGCAATTATCAGTAATATTTCAACCTACTGTTGCAACATTAGGCATTTAATGTTACTTAGAAGACAGGTAAGCATTCTTACTTGATTATCAAAGGTACTTCCACACCTCGGTGGCACCTCACACATCACCAGCCACACTTTACAATCAGCTCTCCACCTTGCCCTTCATCAGCAGCTTCCACAGAGGTCTGTGGAAGGGCCCAAACCTTGCTTTCTACTTTCCTGTCAATTAATTTTCATAATAAAAATAAAGTCCCTCATCTATTATTATTTTTTTAATCCCAGTATGACTTCCACAGCATCTCAAAAGAAAAAAGAACCCCCCAAAAATAAAAATTATGGATGAAGGAAGATTGTCCAATGTAAAGTGGACATATGACTACTTTTTTGTCGAGGTAAATAGTAAGGCCCTGTGATTAATTTGTAGGGAATTTGTGCAAGTTTTCAAACACTGTCATTTGAAAGGTATTATATGCAAAAACATGCGGCCAGATTCAGTGCTTATGAAGGATTGTGTCATAAGGACAAAAGCAGAACTGAAAAAAAATATGTCTTCTCAACAAAAATTTCTTCAACAAGTTACAATTTGGATGGATTCCATTGTAAAATCTAGTTAGAATATTTAGGAGCAAAAAAATCAAAACCATTTACTGATGGTGAATATATTAAGCAATGTATAGAAAGCATGGCAGATATAATTTGCCTAGAAAAAATGAGGATATTTCTAAAATCAATTTGTGTCTCCAGATTATAGCCAGGCAAAGAAATTGGAAAATCTATTGAAAAAAGTTTAGAGAGTAAAGCTACTAATTTTAAATTTTATGCTTTGGCGATGAATGATAGCACTGATGCTACAGATACAGCCCAGTTTGCCATTTTTATTAGAGGTATTAATGATGAATATAACATCACTGAAGAAATGGCTTTTTTAGTGGCATTAAAATATACAACTAAATCAAGAGATTTACATGAAGCAGTACAAAAGTATGTTACAGCGAGCTTCTGTGTCCATTGTCAACATATCTGGTATAGTTACTGATAGTGCCCAGGGAATAGTAGGTAAAGAGAGGGACTTGTAAAATTAATAAAAGATGATGCAGTTGCCACCCGAAGCTCATGTTTGATGAAGTATCATTGCATAGTGCATCGAGAAAATTTATGCACGAAACATTTAAAAATGGATAATGTCACGCAAATCATCATCAAGACTGTGAATTTGATAAGAGCTGAAGAATTAAATCACCACCAATTCCAGGAATTCCTTTAAAACATTGATGCTAACTATGGTGACATCATTTACTTTTTAGAAGTAAGATGGCCAAGCCAAAACCAAATGTTGAAAATATTTTATGATTTGCAACATGTTATCAAGTTGTTTATGGTATCAAAACACAAATTTGTGCCAGAACTTCATGATGAAAACTGGCTTATAGATTTAGCATTTTTAGTGGATTTAACCATTCATTTAAATGAGTTAAACATGCATCTTCAAAGTGAAAACCACCTGACCAATACCATGTTTCAAACCATAACAATGTCCCAAATGAAACTGAAATTATGGCAAGCTCAAATTAAGGCAAACAATTTATGCATTTTGACACATTGACTAAAAACAGTCCTGTGAACAGTGAAAAATATGCAGCCTTACTTTTCAATTTTATACAAGAACTTGAAAACAGATTTCAAGATTTCCAGAAAAATAATCAATATTTTACAATTTTTGTGACTCCATTTTCAGTCGACATAAATATGTTACCTGCCAATTTTCAAATGGAATGCATGGAGTTGAAACCTGACATTTAACTTGGAAAAATCTGATCATGTCTCTTTTCTAGACTTTTATAGGTCCTATCTTCCCAGAGACAAATATCCCTTGCTTCACAATCATACCTTATTCATATCATCACTATTTGGTAGCATCTACATTTGCAAGCAACTATTTTCAAGAATGAAATACCCTAAGAGTAAAATTAGAACCAAAATATCTGATGAGCACCTTGAGAACTCACTGAGAATTGCAACTACTTCTATCAAACCAGGTATTGATGAGCTAGTTTCTCAAATACAATATCAAACAATCCATTAGTTTTATGTTGTCCTCTTTTCTTTTACTTTTATAATAAAAAATTTAAAAAACCAATGATGTTTTATTACTTAGATATGTACATATTCTATATTAGTGATCACAAACTTGGAATCTGCTTGGTGATCTTGAAAAATTATTGAAAGGGCTGCTGCACAATTAGGGTTATTATTTGAGCACTTTTTTGCTTATCTGTGGTGGTAGATATCACAAAAAATTATTCATGGACCATTTTTGTTCATCAGTTCGTCAGTGTTTGTGTATTTAATATGTGGTCCAAGACAACTGTTCTTCCAGTGTGGCCCAGAGATGCCAAAAGGTTGGACACCCCTCCTTTTAAGTTTACCATGCCCAGGAAACAAGGAAATTAAAGCAGGACATCATTTTTTTGTTTTGAAACACTGAGGAAAAACCAGAAGGAGAGCTGGGACCCAAAAGAAAGGGGAACTGACCTACTAGGCACCAATTAATGTGCCTATTGCACATTAAGGAAGTTCCCTGGAGAAAGGACTGCCTGGACCCCCAAAATAAAAATAAGCAGGATAGAAACCCTCGCCTAGAAATATTAGAATGGAATGACAAATATGATGACAAATGAGGAAGCCCGGGGGCTCCCTTGAAAACCCCCAGCTTATTACTATTTCCCCCACTGGAGCCCACTTACAATTGACAGTACGGAACAAACTAATTGACTTTTTGTAAATACAGGAGCTATACACTCACTGCTAAATATAAAATCAACCAAGAAAATTTCGGCTGCAGTGCTGGCTACTGGAGTGACCACTGGAGCAACTAATCAATTACAAAAACAGGCATTGCTCCAACCTCTGGAATGTCAGCTTGGGTTTCAAAAACCTATGCATAGTTTTTCCTACATGCCGGACTGCCAAATTCCATTGTTGGGCTGAGATTTACTTTGTAAATTGCATGCACAACTAACTTTTTCTCCTGAAAGCAGCGACTATGTTTAGGAGCCCCACAAGAACATGTTCTCCAGCTCCAGGTGCTTCTGAGCTGCCTGAAAAGAGCTGGAGGATAAGACTCCCCACCCAAGATCTACTAGCTGGTCACTTTAACTGTTTGGGCTGACAGAACCCCAAGCAGGACAGTTAATATATAACCATAATAATTAAACGAAAAGAAAGGGTGGATTCCATAAAGAAACAATACCCCCCAAAAAGAAAGAAAGAGTGGGAACTACACCAGTATCGCAGAAATTCTTAAAATTAGAATTAATTTGACCATGCCAGTCTCCCTATGATACCCTCGCTTTACCAGTGAAAAAAATTTGTTGATAGATATAGATTTGTACAGGATCTTAGGGCCATAAATGATGTTTTCTGGGACACACATCCTACAGTACACAACCTGCATATTTTGTTGACCACCATGCTGGGGAGAGCAAATGGTTTTCAGTCCTAGACTTGAAAGGTGCTTTTTTTCTGCATCTCAAGAGATGAACAACTTTGACCATTATTTACCTTTGTCATCTGCAAAATGGCAGGACCCAGAAACTAAAGCCATGCTCCAGCACTGTTGGACTGTGTTGCCACAGGATTTAAGAATTCCCCCATCATATTTGGAAAAATATTAGCAAAGGTTGAGGGATATTTAATTGAAATCAGGAATTCTTCTACAATATGTATACAACTTATTAATAGCTCGAAATACTTATAAAGACAGTTTGCTCAACACCATCACTGTCCTGAATCAGTTGGGAAAAAAGAAGCTATAAAGTATAACCTAATAAGGCCCAGATTTGCAAACAGGAGGTGGCATACTTGAAATTGCAACAGGAACAGGGCACTAGGAAAATCCCAGAGAACCCAAGGCAGCTTCATGAATTCTTAGGGATTACAGAGTTTTGTCAAATTTGAATTCAAAACTTTGGCCTTATAGTGAAACTGTTGTATTATTCTTTGAAAGCGCTAGGCTCTGAACCCCTTGAATAGACAAGAGCCTGTCAGGCAGCACCTGACACCTTGAAGGAAAAACCACTTTCGGGGCTTGCGCTAATATTGCCCAATTTACAAAAACCTTTCAAATTATACATTTATGAAAGAAAAGGTATTGGTCTTGTGGTACTTTCTCAGAACCTGGGAAACACCCCTCACCCCATAGCTTATCTCTTGAAGTTTTACAGCACTTAAAGTGACAATGACCATTGTTCACTTCAGAAATCACTCAGAATATAGGGCAGGAACTACAGATTCAATGGAAACTGCATGCATCTTTGAGATCCCAATGTATGGGGAAGACTGGGAAAAGGAACCACGTAATAAAGAAGACCCTAGTAAAAATATGCCAGAGAACACATAGGACACCCTTCCAAGTTTCTGTTTCAGGAAAACCCCCTTTGGATTTAGGATATGAATAAAATATTAAACAATATGTACAACATTTACGGCAAACACTAAAAATTTGAACAAGTTTGCTAATTGCAGGTCTATGTACCCATCTGACAAGTCCCTATACCCATTCCACCCAGGAGACCGAGTCTTACTAAAGACATGGAAAACCGAACAGCAGCTAGCCAAGCAATGGACCAGTCCCTATGACATCCTTCTGACAACAGTCTTCTCTAAAGGTCATGGGATTGAAACCTTGGTTCCATCACACAAGCAATCTATCCTAACTACATTATGAGAAATATAGAACAAACATATGCATAAGTATTTTCATCATTGTGTTATATATAACTGCAAAAATGGTAGAAGGAACATAAATAGAACATGGGAAATTGGTGAAGTAAATTTTGCATATCCAAATGGAGGAATATAATGTATCTACTCAAAATAACTTAAGAAAATTAGTGATATAATATCACAGAATATAAAATTATACATACAAGGCAACTGCGCTTTGTGTTAGGGATGATTTCCTGAATACCACACATAACTTAAGACAACTATTCACTTCAGAATAAATGTCAGTGGGGTGATGAATTTATAGAGTATGTACATCTACACTCATGGTAGCATATTTTTACCATATGTTTCTTTTATGTTTTCAACCTTATCTCTCATATTTCTCAATGTTCTCTCCAAAATGCCAGGAATAAAAAAATATGATTGTTTGGCCTTCTTCACAGTTTTAACCAAATCAAATTGCATTCCCATATAATTTATTTTAGGTCCATTTTTCAGCACCAGAGTGGTCTACCATTTGAGTTATAAAGTTACTACAAATAGTGTTATAGACAGTGTTATGATATTACAAATATTTTAAATTATAACAACTGGATACAAGAAACATTCAATAGTTGCCAAAACCATTTACCATTAGAAATTCTGATGTATGTAAACTACAGCATGTTTCATATGATACTGGAAAAAGTGGTGGGCATTTCTATTTTGCAGTTAAACTGACACTCTATAAAGAAACAACATAAATCTAATTTATATTTATGCCACCTTTGAAATTAAATTCCTAGATTTATACATTTATTTCAATAACTTATTTAAGTATATGACTAATCCTAAATGATAAGCCAAAACCTAAGTTTCATTCAGAAATCAAAATTAACTTTAAAATATTTAATCAAGTCCCAATAAAATGTCATAATAGCCATATGTTCTGCATTGAATTATGGCCCCCCAAAAGATACATTTATACCTTAACCCCTAAAACATGTAAATATGAATTTATTTGGAAAAAATATTTTTGAAGATGTAAGTTGATATAGTATAGAGTTTATATTCTGGATTATCCAAATGGGTTTAAATTCAATAACAAATGCCCTATAAAAGACATGTGAAGAGGAGACACAGAGGAGAGGAGACAGTAACTTGAAGACAGACATGAGAGTACTGTGGTTATAACCCAGAAACACCTGGGAACACATGGAACTAGCCAAAGCTGAAAGAGTCAAGGAAAAGAATAGTCCCTAAAACCACTGGAAGAGCATGGCCCTACTCACACTTGGATTTTGGATTTCTGGCCTCCAAAGCTATGAAAGAATAAATTGTTGTTTTAAGCCATCAAGATTGTGGTAATTTGTTAGAGCCACAGGACACTAATACCCTGTTCTTTCATTTATCTCCTTTTTTAAATAAAGTTTTTTTTTAATTTCTAGTAGCAAAAGTATCTTTTTATAAACATACACTAACTCTTGAAGGTCAGAATGATAACATACACACACGCACACATACAAATATACACGCAGCAAAGGACTACTGAATCAATACATGTTTACACTTGCAATTATTTTTACAAGTGTAATTCATCATTCATTATAATGCTTCAAAAAAAGCTAGTTCCCAGCTTTCAAAAGGACTTTACTCATAAAAGCATGAAAGCCTCTCATTATATCTCATCATTAATTGTCCCCAAAATGATTTGAATATATCTAATGTTTGTGAGAATAAGAGTTTTAATTATTTAATATTTACCAATGTTTGTACATCTAATAAAACCCAGCAACTTCAAGAAGGGAAATCATAGAATTCTAGATAAATATGTTAGGAAAACACAATAAAGTCTGCATTATAACTTTTCTTTCTCTTTTTATTGAACTTACTGGGGTGACATTAGTTAATAAAACTATATAGGTTTCAAGTACACCACTCTATAACACATCACCTACATACTGCATTGTGCTCCCACCACCTCAGATCAAGCCTCTTTCACCATTTATTCCATTCTTGCCCTCTTCCACCTCCCACCACCCCTCTTTCCCTCTAGCCCTCAACGTACTGTTGTCTGTGTCCTTTTTTCCTTAATTCTTTCAACTTTTTCACCCAGCCCCTGTCCCCCCCTTCCTTTCAACAGCTGCCAGCTTCTTCTATGTATCTATGATTCCTTTTCAATTTTGTTGGTTTACTTTGTTCATTAATTTCCATATATAAGTGAAATCATTTGTCTTTCTCTGATTGGTTTATTTCACTTAGCATAATACTCACCAGGTCCACCCATGCTGTCACAAAAAGTAAGATTTCTATCTTTTTAAGGTCAAGTAGTATTCCATAGCGTAAATGCATGACAGCTTTTTTATCTACTCATCTACTGATGGGCATTTGTGCTGCTTCCAAACCTTGGTTATTATAAATAGCACCACAATAAACATAAGGGTGCATATATTCTTTAGAATTAGTGTTTTGATTTCTTCTAATGTATTTCCAGAAGTGGAATTACTGGGTCATAAGGCAGCTCCATTTTTAATTTTTTGAGTTAACTCCATACTGCTTTCCACAGTGGCTGCACCAGTCTGCATTCCCACCGACAGTGCACAAGGGTTCCCTTTTCTCCACATCCTCACCAACACTTATTGTTAATTTATTGATGATAGCCATTCTGTCATGTGTAAGGTGATACCTCATTGCAGTTTTAATTTGCATTTTTTGGACAATTAGTGACATCAAGCATTTTTCATTTGTCTATTGGCCATTTGTATGTGCTTTTTGGAGAAGAGCTTATTTGGACCTTTTGCCCATTTTTAATTGGATTGTTTATTTTCTTGATGTTGAGTTATATAAGCTTTTTATAAATTTTGGAAATTAACCTGTTATCAGATGTATCATTGGCAAGTATATTCTCCCATTTAGTGGGTTTGTGTGTTCATTTTGTTGATGGTTTCCTTTGCTGTGCAAAAATCTTTTTGGTTTGATGTAGTCCCATTTATTTATTTTTTCTTTTGTTTCTCTTGTCCGAGGAGATATATCAGAAAAAAATATTGATATAAGAAATGTCTGAGATTTTACTATTTTTTTCCTGGATTTTTATGGCTTTGTGATTTATATTTAAGCCTTTAATCCATTTTGAGTTTATTCTGGTATACGGTGTGAAGAGGTGGTCTAGTTTCATTTTTTTTTTTGGTATGGATCTGTCTAATTTTCCCAACAGTATTTATTGAATAGGTTGTCTTTATCCCATTGCATGTTCTGCCTCTTTTGTTAAATACTAATTTATGATAAAGGCATGCATTTATTTCTGGGCTCTCTGTTCTGTTTCACTGATCTATATGACTGTTTTTATTCCAACACCATGCTTTTTTTTTATTCCAGTGGCCTTGTAGTATAATTTGATACCAGGTAGCATGATTTCTCCAACTTTGTTCTTCCTTCTCAAAATTGCTGAGGCTATTTAGGGTATTTTGTGATTCCATATAAGTTTTTGGAATATTTTTTCTAGTTCTGGAAGATATGTTATTGGTATTTTAAGTGTAATTGCATTGAATTTATAGATTGCCTTGGATAGTATGGACATTTTAATTATATTAATTATTTTTATCCATGAACACAGTGTAGGTTTCCACTTATTTGTATCATCCTCAATTTCTTTCTTTAGTATTCTAAAATTTTCTGAGTGGGCAGGTCTTTTACCAAATTGATTATATTTATTCTTAACAACCTAATTTTTTGTTGCACTTGTAAATGGGGTTTATTTTTGCTTTCACTTCCTGATAGTTTATTATTTGTGTATAAAAATACCACCAATTTCTGAATATTAATTTTATATCTGCTACTGTATTGAATTCATTTATCAGTTCTGGTAGTTTTTTGGTGGAGTCTTTAGGGTTTTCTATATAAATTATCATGTCATCTGCAAATAATAACATTTTTGCTTCTTCATTTCCAATTTGAAGGCCTGTTATTTCTTCTTCTTGTCCAATTGCTGTGGCTGGGACTTCCAGTACTATGGTGAATAAGGGTGGTGAAAGCAGACATCACTGTCTTGTTCCTGATCTTAAGGGAAATATTTTTAATTTTTTTCCATTTAGTATGACGTTGGCTGTTGTTTTGTCATATATGTAACTCTGCATTATAGCTTTACTCATTTATGGATAAGTGTTTGGGAGCAGAGGTACACTTGGCAGTTTATGGCAGGACAGACACATCTTTGAAATATGTGCATCCCATTTGCACCTCATCATTTATCTCCATTAGACTCTCTCGGACTACCTTGGAATTTCAAAATTATAATTGAACTCCCAAAATTCAATCAAGGATCCAAATTACAAAAATGATTTTATTGATAAGACCATCCAATGAGATGTTATAATAAAATAAACAGCATGTTTCTATTATGCATATGTATTAGCTTTTTTAAGAATAAAAATTATAAATAATATTACACATTGAGATTGTTTCTTCTAGTCTCCTATAGACCAACATTGTTCCCTCCAAACTTTGGGCAAAGGTTTCTTTAGAGGTACTATGACAATTTTTTACCAACACCCTATTTATAGAGTGGATAAGGAAAAATAGGCCAAAGAACCTTGTATTTAGATCAGCTCCATGATCTGAACCTATGTCATGTGTCAGCCTATATATATAGTGGAGTTATTTTACAACCAAATGTCATTTACAACACTGAGCCCAGCCAACTCTGCATATCTCTTAGCTTTAAATACCCTTTTTCTCTGTCACCTTTCTCTGGCTGAAGTATAATGAAGACTATAATGGGGGATGAGAATTAATACATTTTGGAATAGGAGGACACAAATAAGGCTAATTCAGCAAAAGAGTATGGCGATCAAGACGATTTGATGGCAATAAAGATATAGAACTGTAAGAAAAAATGCAAACGGAAGGAAATTATTGTGCATAAAACTAAAAAACAATGACAAGAAAAGGAAAATAAAGGGAATGGAAGGCAAAGAGAATGGGAAAGGGAATGGAGATGTAATGGGAAGGGAAGAAATGGCCTTTATAAAATAAGCATCCCCATGGAACTCTTTCTAAGCATGTCAGTTTCTCAAAAATTTAGAGAAATTTTTCCAGTCTCTTTCTTCTCACCTCTCATGCACTAGTCAGGCCACTAAAATATGGCTTCTACTCCATTATTCCACTAAAGTCATCACACCAGGGTCACCAGATATTTAGTTGATAAATTCAATGTATACTTTTTAATGTTTCCTTTCTTGGCCTCATTCTAGTGTTTGTCTTCTTCTTCTTCTTTTTTTTAAGATTTTATATTTTTAGTTTTACAGAGAGGGGAAGGGAGGGAGAAAGAGAGGGAGAGAAACATCCATGTGCATGAGAAATATCATCAGTTGCCTCTCAAACGTTGGGGACGTTTGAGTCCCCAACCATCTCCCCAGGAATGGAAGCAATGACCTTTCAGTTTAATGGAGGACACACAAACCACTGAGCCACACCAGTCAGGGCCAGTTTGACTTTATCTTAAAACATCCTTTTTCTTCTTTAATACCACTGGCTGCCTTGGGTGCCTCACACAATTCCAAACAATACTTCTTTTAAAGTATGAAATTATTCTAATAATATATTGTAAAAATTTGCACTATGTAAATATACAGTACATATTATACAGTGAAAGCTATTCTGAAAACATTAAATGTGATTATTATCTCATATTGTTTTTTCTCTATTTTTTCTTGATTTGTCAAAACAACTTAATAAAGGTCATTTTTGTATATACTTGGAAAAATTAAAATATTATAATCACAAAGGTAAAGAGATGTCTCTTTACACAAGGAACTTTTTTCTTTGTTTGTATCAAAATTAGAGTGACATTTCCAAATATATTGGACAATACCATTCTCAGGTATTTACCCAACAGAAATGTATACACATATCCATCAAAATACATGAGTAAAAATGTTAATACCAGTATCATATATAATTATAAATTGAAAAACTACCAAAATGTCCATTAATAGTGGAAACCATAAGTTTTAATATATTCAGTCAATAGAATACTACATAGCAATGAAAAATGAACAAACTACAACCATATAACAAAATATGGAAACATATCACAAAGTCAATGTTGAAATAAAACACCATAAAAATACATACTATAGATTTCATTTACCTAAAATTACAAACCAGGCAAAACTAGCCCATTGTGTCAGGATAGTGATTATCCTTGGGAAGATATGGGACTGAAAGAGCCCACAACGGGGGCGTCTTGGGCACAGATGAATACTCTTTTTCATTTGAGTGCAGCTTACATGGGTGTAACCAGTTTATAAAAAGTCAAATTGCACACTTGTAATTTGCACATTTTTTTCTGTATGTGGGTTAATATTTCAATAAAAGTTCATAACAACTGAACTAAAAACTTCTGCCATATTTGAAATGAGGAAGCATCACTACTATATTTCTACATGGATCAAGTTTTTCCCTTCAAAATGGTCTGGACCATATTAAATATAGTTGCACCTACTCCAGAAAACAGTGAAAAGAGTAAAATCAATTCAAAGACAAGGCGGTGCTTGCAGGTTTTTCTTTTCTTTATTTTTATTTCAAAACCTAACTCTTTAATCACGTTTCATCCAGAGAGCCTTTCAGTGTCTGTGTGTGTGCACATTAGAGCTCACCTCCTAAAAATTGTCACTTTGTTCTATTATCTAACTTTATGCTGGTGCACATTAAAAAGAAAAAACATCTTTGAAACCCAAATTAGGTCAGGACAATGAGGGAAGCCAGAACTCAGAGGATAATCAAAAGTAAATGAAACTCCTGGGTGGTCTAGTGAGAAAATCACACGTTTAGGGGGGCTAAGGGGGAAAAATTGGGACAACTGTAATAGCATAATCAATAAAATATATTTTAAAAAAAGGAAATCACACATTTAAATCCTGACTCATCCCCTCATTAGCTGTGACTTTAGAGAAGCCACTTTCCTGTTCTCAGCCTCAGTGTTCTCACCTGCAACAGACTATTTAGTGGATTTTCTTATGAAACCAAAAAGAGAACAAATTTGGGCAGAAGAAATATTCTTCAAATAAGGAATAAAATATTTCAAATGAGCTTCACCTAAATAATAAGGCTGCAATATAACCAAACATCTATATTTTATGTCATACTCCTCTGATATCATCATACTTGCATTACTTGCTTTTTTATTATGTTATTTACAAAGGTGTATATGGTTGTTCATTAGTCAATACTCATTTATATATTAACTAGGGAAACTTTGGGAGTGTTACATATTCATTTCTGACATATTATTTGAGTAAAGAGAGAATGTTAATGTAATAGCAAAGCTTTAGCTCATATTGATAAAAATGACACCATATTGAACTAGGTGTCTTAGGAGGAACTCCCAATGTTCAATAAAATGTTCAAGAATGGAACTCTCATTAACCTCGAACATCCTCCAGATGTTCCTTTGATAATATTCACTACCTTACTCACCATGTGGTTTCAGTCCACTGAACCATACAATACATGGTGTGAACACACATGTGAAAGTTGAAATCAAAGTTTCAGAAAGGTGGGTTGTTTCATTTGAGATGAACCTCTACAGACCCAATATTTTTGTTAGCTCTTGTAGAGTAAAGTTAGCAATGTGGTTTTTTTTTTCTTTAGTCACTTATCCAGATGATGGAATCATACATTCTATGTTCTTTTTAATTGTAAAGGCAGATGAAATATCTGCATAGGAGGAATCTAAAGATCCGTGCTATAAGATTTGCAGCATTTTTGTAGCTAGTGATGGTCATAACTGAAAGAGTACCAAGGTTTTTTGCTTGATTTAAAATTAAAGATACAGATCAAGATAGAGTTGTAGATAAATATGCCTCGCCTGCTCTCATAACTGCAACAAAAATTACAACTAGACTAAAAAACAATAATCACCCAGAATTGTCAGAAAATAAAGCCATATGGAAGTGCAACAACCAAGAATTTAAAGAAGGTTCATCCAGGAGCGTAGGAGGGGCAGAGATGCAGAGACACCTTGAAGCACAGAGATGCAGAGAGATGTGGAGAGGGGTGGGGACAAGAAACAAGTGGTGGACAACCAAGGGTGAAAATCAAGAGGGATAACTCAGAAGCAAGGGATCCCAGCCCCAGACCAGACCACGAAGTCCAGGGTTCCAGAACAATGAAGAAGAGTCCCCATAACTTCTGGCTGTAAATACCAATGGGGTTTGGAGAAGCAGAAGAAAGTGCAGGATTCTCAGGAAGTTCCTGTTAAAGGGACCACAACAGACTTAGGACTTATGCAGACACTCCCTCTGGGATTCAGCACTAGGGCAAAAGCTGAAAGGGCACCAGGGGCAGATGGGAGAAATTGAAGTGACTGGCAACAGGGCAAATGCTTGGCGACAGCTTTCCCCTTGGCAAGACTCCAGAGGCCAGGCAGCATCATTGTCCCTTCTCTGAGCCCTCCTCCACCCAGAGCCACAGTCACATGGGTTGCCCCAACCCTGACAATCACCTAAGGCTCCACCCCATCAAACTTACTAGTGTGCTTTTCTGTAATAGGCCATGCTACTAAGACAGGGAGTCAAAGCAGCTCTACTACACAGAAACAAACACAGGCAGACTGCCATAATCAGGAGACAAAGAAATATGGCCCAAATGAAAGAACAAAATAAAACCCCAGAAAAAGAACTAAATAAAATGGAGATAAGCAACCTATCAGATGCTGAGTTCAAAACACTGGTTATCAGGGTGCTCAAGGAACTCACTGGGTACCTCAACAGCAGAGAAAAGACCTGGACAGAAATGAAGGTTACATTAGGTGAAATAAAGAAAAATCTACAAGGAACCAACAGTGGAGGGAATGGAGCTGAGAGTCAATCAATGATTTGGAATACAAGGAAGAAAAAAAAAAACATTCAATCAGAACAGAATGAAGAAAAAAGAATCCAAAAAAAATGAGGATAGTCTAAAGAGCCTCTGGGACATCTTTAAATGTATCAACATCCAAATCATAGGGGTGCCAAAAGGAGAAGAGGAAAAGCAAGCAATTGAGAACTTATTTGAAAAAATAATGAAAGAAAATTTCCCTAACTTGATGAAGGAAGTAGGCATACAAGTCTGAAGCACAGAGAGCCCCAAACAAGATAGACCCAAAGAGAACCACACCAAGACACATCATAATTGAAATGCCAAAGGTTAAAGATAAAGAGAGAGTCTTAAAAGCAGCAAGAGAAAAGCAGAGTTACCTACAAAGGAGTCTCCATAAGACTATCAGCTGATTTCTCAAAAGAAACTTTGCAGGCAAGAAAAGACTGACAAGAAGTATACAAAGTGATGAAAAGCAAAGACCACAACCTAAATTATTTTATCAGGCAAAGCTATCATTTAGAATTGAAGGGCAGACAAAGTCCTTCCCAGACAGGGTAAAGCTAAAGGAGTTCACCATCACCAAGCCATTATTATGTGAAATGTTACAGGGACTTACTTAAGAAAAATAAGATCAAAACAATGAACATTAAAGTAGCAATAAATTCATAATTGTTAACAATAAATTCACAATTATGAACAATGGAATCTAAAAGACAAACTAAGCAAACAAGCAGAATAGAAACAGAAACAGATATGGAGATCATTTGGAGGGTTATCAGTTGGGAGGGGGAAGGGGGACAATGGGTTAAAACGTGCAGGGATTAAGTACAGATTGGTAGGTACAAAATAGACAGGGAGATGTTAAGAACAGCATGGGAAATGGAGTAGCTAAAGAATTTATGTGCATGACCCATGGACATGGACTAAGAGGGGGATTGTAGAGGCAATGGGGTTACCAGACGGAGGAGGGCAAAAGGGGAAAAATTGGGATGACTGTAATATCATAATCAATAAAATATATTTTTAAAAATAAAGTTAAAGATAGAAATTTACTCTGAACATTTAAATTTCCAGAAGCAAAAAAGTGATGAGAGTTCCATGAAGATGGAAATTTTCATGTATTCTTCACTTCCATGTCTGCAGTACCCAGTTCAATTCTTGGTGCACAGTGGAACTTCAAGAACTGTTCAACGAATAAGTGAATGAATGAATACAGGTTCTTCACTAAGAAAGATTTTAATCTGCTGTGCTGAACAGTGATTTGCCCAAAGAAAATCTCAGAAAGTTTAGATATTATGTCTTTTCCTTTTAATATTCCCTTTGCTATCTTTTCTCCAGTTGTTTCTAATATTTATCCTTTAAAATAATTTTCATACTTGTATTATACCACTTGCCTTCTTCTTGTAAATATGTTGCTCAGGACTAAATTCGGTATCACAGCTGTGGTATAATCAGAACAGGTAGAGCAATTTTATTTCTTTCTTTATTCCCAACATTATGCTTTTAAATCATAATATGAAAAACTTTCAAATAATGCCAGTTTTTGTTGATGTTTTTGTTAAAAGCATTATGGTGTTGTATTTAAACTGGAACTAACTAAATTCCTTTGACCAGGTCTCACCAATACAAAATTATACTGATGACTTATTTAGGACCCAAATGATAGGCTTTACTTGATCTCCATGATTTCAAAAACTCAGACTTGTCTTTCCTAAATATTAAGGGCTTCTACAAATTATCAGTGGTAAAGATATTAAACATCACTGTGGAGTAGTACCACGCATGTTTCATCTAAGGTCCTTCCTTATAGCTACACTGTATTTGTTCAAAGAAATTTGTCTTCTTAGAAACAGTGGAAGGTTTGGCAGACCCTAAATCACCAGTGGTTCTATGACCAGTCCCTAAACACTTTTCATTGAGTTTAACTAGGACTTTGGGGGTCAGGCTGGATGCCTTCACAGTGACTCTCAAGTTCTGGAGGTGCAAGATCACACAGAAGAGCAAACAGGAAACACTGAAAAAGGAAAAGGTCAACATCCAAAGGTCATAACTGCTGGCACTGAAGCTAGAATGACAAGTTTGGTCACAAGTACTCAATGTTCTCCAACAAGTCATGCTACCTGTGTTCTTCTCTTTTCGTTTTTGCCTTCCTGGAATCTCAGAAATAATGGGACACAGGGGATAATCTCCTGAGGGTGACTGCTGTGTCTTCCTTCTTCAAGTAAGTTCTTCCTTATTCAAAGAGCCAGTGAAGCTCTGTGAAATGTTGTTGTGCTAACCAAAAGATTTTTCCTAAGCCTCTTTTTAAACACAAAACTTTTTAGGCACGTGTCTTTTCACATATACATCTAACTTTGGGTTTGTGATCTCTGAATTAGAGATGGACATGAACATTTGGGGGGTGGTTCTGAATGTTGTTACATATTTCAGCTTTCTTTGAAACAATGAGCATTTAGAAGATAACTACGTCTTAATGATACTAAAAGATAGCCACTGAATGCATCGTGATGATGACAGTGTTAGTATTGGCACTTGTCAAATATAAGTTAATTAACAGAATGCTTATAAAAATTTTCATAAAGCAATATTTTAAGTAAAAATATAATACATAGAGGTATTGTTTGGAGTACTAATTATAATTGTCAAAAACAGTAAATAGTTAAATACTTTTAAAAAAGATTTTATTTATTTCATTATTTATTTTTAGAGAGGGGAAGGGAGAGAGAAAGAGGCGGGGGACACATCCATGTGTGGTTGCCTCTCTGGGGACCTGGCCCACAACCCAGGCATGTTCCCTGACTAGAAATCAAACCAGTGACCCTTTAGTTCACAGGTCGGCACTCAATCCATGAGCCACACCAGCCAGGGTCAAATCTTTTTTAAATCATTTAACAAATGCTTATTGAGCACAAGTCTAGGCCCTTAGGGATAAGGGAGGACGCACAACTGGCAAGTTGTCATCTTCATAAAACTTCCATTTCTTTCTTTATTCTAGCTTTCTCTCACCTCCCTTCCTCTTCCACTTCTCCTTCCCCCTCATAAATGTTTTCCACTGACAATGGTAAAAGTATTTCTTACTAATTATCACTTTTAAGTAATTAGAGAAAACATCATGAATCCAGTAGTCTAACAAGTATAAGAATAGCCCTAAGTGGGTATTTGCTATATTCTTAATTATGACTACTTG
This sequence comes from Mormoops blainvillei, assembly GCA_004026545.1. Classification (NCBI taxonomy): domain Eukaryota; kingdom Metazoa; phylum Chordata; class Mammalia; order Chiroptera; family Mormoopidae; genus Mormoops; species Mormoops blainvillei. Next base: position 97,455 of record PVJD01006246.1, read on the forward strand.
AACAAGTCTTAATCATATTGAGCTTGTTTTCTCACTTCGTAACATAAGATTAATAATATCTGCCTTCAGAGTTTTGTAGTAAGGTCTGAAGATAATGCATATACAGCTCCTACTATATTGCAGTGTATGTAATATGAAATAAATGATAACTAATCATTAACTTATATCAGAATGTACTTTAAAAGATAGCCACAACAGTCTTCTGAGATAAGACCTTTTCCCTCATCAAGAGAAACAGTTTTATTCATACCACTCACCTCTCCATGCACCTAGGTAGGAAGACCTATCCCAGCAAAAGTAGCGCTGTATCATTCTTAGGTGTAGTCGTTAATGAGCCTGGCAGCTCTGCTGTCTTTATTTTAAAGCCCTGAGCTGCCATGTAAGAAGGATGGGCTGCTCTGCTGCAGAAAGGCCATGTGGGGAGCACGGGGGCATACACACATGAGGGAAGAAGCTCTCCCTGCTGTCCTCACTGCTCAAGTCTTCAGATGATTTTAGCCTCAGCAGCTGACAGAGTAGCTGATTCCAGTCCACCCCAAAACCATGAAAAATAATAAGATATTGTTTTAAATCATTAAGTTTGGGGGTGATTGATTACAATGGATAACTGAAAGAGTGCTATGTATTAATACACAATCTTTTCTATTCTTATTTGATCTTTCTGAGTATTACTATAACCAAGCATTTCTTTCTCCAAGACTTCTTTGCCTTTCTTTTCCTCTGTCCCTTTCTTGCTCTCTTGCTGCCTCTCCCTTCTTCTTCAGTGTTGTCATTCCTTAGGCCTCCATAAAACACCAAGCATATCTATCCAGCCCAAACCACTTTGTAACCTCAAGGTCAGATAGTTAACCACCTGCTTGGTGTCACTACGTGGAAGTGTCTCATCTTGGTTGAGGAATGCACTACTCCTTTTCCTCCACTGCCACCTCCTCACTCCAATCTCGGTCCTCTCCCCAGGCTCCTTATCGTGTAAATTATCATCCATCCAATTATTCAAGCCAGAGGGCCGACTGTCATGCTTCTCCCCTCCCTCTCACTTACCCCCTTTAAAAAAAGGAAAGCATTAGTTGACAAGTCTTAGCCATTTATGCCCCTTAAATACCCTTCAAATCCATTTACTTCTCTCCACCCCCATGTGCCTCCCTCAGATTTGCTCCTGACCTAAAAGGGATTTCTTTTCTCTAACACTTTCAGGCTAGATTAGGTCTTAGCATATACTTACATACCACTGTGTACATCTCTTTTTGTAACACAGGTTACACTTGAAATTAACTGTTCCACATCTGTGTTCTCTTTTGGACAGCAAGTTCCAAGAAGGAGGAATCATATATGCCTCATTTAGTTCCATTTCCATTCCCATTGCAAGTACTCAAAGAATATCTGTTGAGTGAATAAATTAATGATTGCCAACACAAACTATACATCTGCCTATGTTTTTCACAGGGGAAACAGGTAGTCAAAACCCAGAAGTGACCATAAGCCCAATCTCTGAATACCAAGCTAAAATCTAGTGTTCTATTTTATTAGCACGTAGAACACACACACATTTTTCCTGCTGGTAGTCAGAGGGCTGTGTAAACCACAAAATGGAAAGCATAAAGAATGAGGCTGATTTCTGGACTCATCACGTGCTACCTCACAATTTCTATGGTACTTTCCTTTTACACTGTATCGTTTATATAGTTTTAAAACTTTCTTCAATTTTGTCTTACCTTTCGAACTAGGTGTTAAATGGAGCAAAGGCTATGTCATGTTTATCTTTATATCTCCCTGCAACTACCTCAGGCCTCTGCACATATTAGGCAGTCAAAAGTAGTGTTGATTTGAAGTTTAAAACAACCCAAAGTCGATGAAATAAGTAAAAGAAAATAAAGCCGCCATGTGTATTATGGCTAGCTGACCACAAATAAAAGGTTTCTTTTGCCCATTACCCTGAGGGTCTGTTCAAGGATCCAAATTGGGGTTATATCAGTTTCACTCCAGAATATGCGGTCTTTTAGTACATGGGCCACAATTCCCTTTTTCCCAACTTTAGGAGTGCTCCAAAAACCTATTGCACTGTTCAAAGTTAAACTCAACTGGCTCCCCAGATCTTCTCAGCAACAAAGTATTCCTCTTGGGCCTGCTGTTTTACCATTAAACTCTTAATGGTCTGACAGCCTCCACAGTCTCCAGAGCTATTTTAGTTTTGGTTTCCAAACACCTTCAAGAACAAATGTTAAACTCAGCCTAATTTAGAGCTGACTTCATGCTTTAGTAATTTATACATCCACATGTTTACGGCCCTGCTCCATTCTCTTCTTCCTTATTAAAACCTAAGGAATAAATGTCCATATTTGTGAAATCTAGGAATTCTACTTTCTCTGAACTCTGCACATTGGCATAATGTAATAGAGTAGACTTCCCTGGAAAAATGGGAGCTGGTGTTTCCTGCACGCCTCAATCAGGGCCAGTCTTGCTATGAAGTGAGCAGTGTGTGCTGTGTGCTCTGAAAAGCGTTCCAGAAGTACCTCCCTCTGGATGGCTCCCTTCTGCTCACACCTAGCTCTGCTATGACTTTCTCATTCCTTCATCTTGATGTTACTCTAAGCCATTGACCTTCAGAGTTTATTTTGGACTGTTACATCAAAGTTCCATGTTGTCAAGTGACTGGCTTAAGAAATGGAAGCTTTTGGTTTTTGTGTGTGAGGAAAGTGAGAGGAGTTTTGGGGTTTTTTTTTGGGGGGGGGGTTGGCAAACAAAGGTCAGCTGGAGTTTCTCAGTGATTGTATAAAGTTTTCATGCCAAAGATTAGTTCATGCATGCAACATAGTTACACAAAATCTTCTGTTCCATTAATGTCTTATTAAAGTGTAAAATTTGGGAAAGCCTTTGTGATATTTAAGGTATTTATAGTGTTGTAGAAAGAAGGTGCATGCCATTGTACACTATTCCATAAAATAAATTTCCCAGGAAAGTAAGTGAAAAATTAGAAGAAGATTCTACTATACTTTCTTATACTTTCAGCCATTAAATTCAGAGAGGGAGCAATTCTTTTTCTCCATTTTAAACAACCTGCAGTGATACTTCTGCACCAGCCTCTGCATAACACAAAATATTATAAATTACATATGAAAGCTTCTTCATTTGTTTAGCTCAACAAGTGGAATTATTTTCTGTCACACACTAAACAATGTTTGTATATAAATATGGCCAAGAATATACGTGATGATAAAACTCCTTTCAGCATTTCAAAGTTCCTATCATTTTCAGTACGTATGTTAACTATATATAGTAAATAAATTTAAAATAAAAGATCCACAGATCAACCAGAAATATTTTATCTCTGGGAATCTTAATTGTTCAATATGTGAATGTGTTTAAGATTCAAACACTGAAAGCTACTTAAAAACACATTCAAGTCACTTAAAAACCCAAGAAAAAATTGATCAACTGAAGATTGGGGGAAAATGTGAGTGTCAAACATGTTTTCAGTAGAAGTAGACTGTCTGGGGGAGGAGGAGCCTCACGTTGACACTCCTGAATGGATGTTTATTGAACTACATCTGCTGTTCATTGCTTGTTCTTCTTCCGCGTGGCTTTTATCTCATTTCATGCATTTTACATTTTCTGATTGCAGTATTTATTTTCCTTGCATTACATTCCTGTGTTATAAAGAGAATAGGATCTCTTTGTTGAGATGATTATAATGAAAGACAGAAAGAAAAGTTTTTCAAATGTATCTTTTTTTAATGTGGCTATTATTTTATTTTACTTATTTTTATTTTATCTTTCCATTACTATTTAGTCCTCTAATGTATCTTTTAAAAACCAAGAATAATCCAAACTGAACCTCAGTGTGGGAAAAGAAAGTTAAAACATAAGATCTTTTTCACTTATAATATCCACACATTATAGAATAAAAATATATTTCTAATGCACTATTGTCAGAAA